>BRDA01003190.1:38038-51423 GCA_036984385.1 Crenuchus spilurus
AGTGTACAGCATTCACCCCACCCACCACCAGTGTACAGCATTCACCCCAGCCACCACCAGTGTACAGCATTCACCCCAGCCACCACCAGTGTACACTGGGTGCTTGATCCACATCAAGTGGGTGGAATGATACGTTTCTGCTGGCCTCTGACTTTGTAAGAACAGTCTAATAAGCTTTTTCAGCGTTAAGGGAGATTTCTTGGGCCCTGAGTGGCTCATCATGCTAAGGCACTGACACTATGATCAGAGGATTGTGAGTTTGAATAACAGTTATGCTGTTTACCATCAACAAAATTGTCAGTGCTCTCTCTGGGCGGGTAGATGGAGCTCTCTCTCCCTATCACTCACACATTGCAATGTTTACTGGCTCAGACGTCTACTGATTGGGCCACTCGAAACTAGAGACCTTGTACCTTCTTCCGAGCGCGTTGGCTCCCCAGTGACGGTGTATCAAGTGGTAGTTTTGAAAGGAGGCGGTGGCTGTATCGCACGCAACAGAGGAGGCGTGTACATGTCCTCACCCTCCTAAAGTCAGCAAAGTGATGGGGAGAGCCACTAATGGGTTGGGTTAATTGGTGACTGCCACATTGGGAAAAGGAGAAAATGTACAAAAAAAGTGAGATTTCTTTCCTTACACACCTGTTTCCTCATGGCCTGAAGCTCCGTGGTGAACACCGGGAACGCAGAGTACAGATGTTGGTTAGAATAACAGTAAATGGTGATGTAATTATTGGCCATTACCACAAACCTATCCACAGTCTACCGTGAGGCAAACTCTAAGACACACAAAGGGTTTTTCAAATGTAAATACTAATAATCAGTGATGTGTAAGTTAGACTGGTACTCTAATCACAATAAACTGTACAAAACTGACGTCTGTCACAGCTGCATGAGTGCATGGCTATGTAAATTGTGCATTGTCCTTAGACTTGCGTCACATGCTGAGGCTTTTGTTTCCTATATCTAGTTGCATTCATCATTGTGTTATTAAATCACAGTGAATCCAATAAAGCACGTCTCCCCCACCTTCACAAATGGCAGTGAAGTTGCCTATTGTTATGGAAAGGCAGCCATACATCAGGGTTTCTGTATGTGATTCCTGCTCATTTATTTCATTACTAACTGAACTTTAACATAACGAGCTGTTTTGTGTTGTCTTATATAATCAGTTATTATTTGACACCCTTATTTAAAAGTAACACTTCATTTAAATTGGGGTGTAGTATTCTCATCCTTAAAGGAGCAGTGTTTCATCACTTTATCATGCAGATTACATTTTAATACAGAATAATACAGCTGATTAGCTACTGATTAGTTGATTAGTTACATCTGATCAGCTGGTCTGTTTTTCAGTGGTTGATATTGATGCTTAAAATGCAGAGCAACCGAAGGACAGTATATGCCGCCGATATCACGTCTGTTTTTGGATCTGAGAAAATAGAAAGATAAAAAATAATTGTTGGCTTGAGCTGAAGGGATGGGTTTATCAGCTTTTAAAAATGGCATTAATCTGCCTTATTAATTGGGGGAACTGATTAATAACTCTATCGCTACAACTGATGTAACTGTTTTGGTGCAAATTGATTAAAAATGAAATCAACTATTAAAAATCAATTTCTGAGAACTTGCACATTGTGTGTGTGTGTGTGTGTGTGTGTGTGTGTGCGCGCGCTCGCACATGCACCATGTGAGTGGTATTTTCTGTTTGCTTGTGACCTTTCAGTAATTGAGTGGGCTGCTTGTTAGCTTAGAATCATGTGTCAATGCCTTGTGAGAGGAGAGAGAGAGGAAGAGATGGAGAGAGAAAAAAAAGAGGAGAGGAAAAGGGGAGAAAGAACGAGAGCGATTGAGAGGCAGTGAGAGGAGGAAGGAGGAGTTTGTGCTGCTTTAGTTCTGTTTTTGGCCGAAAGGCCGGCTGGTGATTTTGGCGGCAGGCCACTAGCTGTCTATTCTTCTGGGCTTTCCCCTCTTCAGCACCAGCTATATGAGAACAGCTGTATCTATGCAGTACAAGTGTGTGTAATGAAGTCATTCAGCTCACGTCCTCTTCATGCTTCAGACTGGCTGTGTGTGTGTGTGTGTGTGTGTGTGAGAGAGAGAGAGGGAGCATGTGCGTGTTTGTGCATGTTTTGTGTGTATTTGTGTGTCTAGTAGACAGATAGTCAGCCTGTGATGTGTCCTCGTCTCCACTTTAAAGGAGTCTAGTCTCATCTACAGCATCAGTCATCAGCAAACAGTCTGCTAAACAGTGTGTCTTTCATGTATGCTGCACATTGAACCTTTTTTTTTTTTTGCTTTAAAGGTGTCCTAGAATGGAAATATATATTTCATTTGCATTGTTCTATAAAGAGTTCAGTACGTGGAACTGTCAAACTAAGAACCTCAGGCACTTGTGTGTCAATCTTCAAGTGTAAAATAAAGTGTAAAATACACAAATCAAGCAAGTAACGGTCCAAATCAAAAATCCTAGATTATTCCCAGTCTTGATTCGTATCCCCAAACTTTAGCATGCTATTACAGATTTACAGTCATTCCTGGTCGAGGTTTGGCAAACGTCGTCTCATGACCATCACTCCAATCCATAACAGCTGTTGTGTTCACAAGCCTCCTCTCTCCAACACTTCTCTTCCATTCTGTGCACTTTGTGTCCTTTCTCTCTGATTTTCCTCAGCTCTCCTCTTGTTTTGCGAGAACGACCTTGTCATTTCCCATCCATTTTCCGGCACCCATGCAGTATCAGTGTAGTGCAGAAAAAGGATCCTCCCTGTTGGCACTGAATCAGAAAAAGAGAAAAATGTAATTAATTGATGGTACTGAATGGTGAATGTGAGCTATAAACCAGCCAGTTAGAGCAGAGCTCATCAAATTATTCATGAGTCGACCATAAAAGGGCAAATTATTGATTTATCAAGATTTTTAAAAGCTATGTAAGCCACCTCTGGGAATTCATATATCTTCTACATATACGTACATTTTTAACATATACATTGTTGTACATATAAAAAATGTAACTGAAAAATACATTCTAGGCTGCCTTTAACAACATGACACAAAGTTGTTTAGCAAAAGACCATTCAATGTTTGTTAGTGTGCGCTGGGAACATGGTAACCAACCCCTGGCCCAGATGAGTGTATCTGTGGGTGATTTTTTGAGTTAAGGACTTTGTGTAATCTGACAAAAATACATAATTTCTGGCCAAAAATCACACTGTCCTGTCTTTAACCTTTACACATTAATGACTCATGCAGTATAATCGCAATGCTAGTATTCTGTCCATATCAGGCAACTCTAGTTCACTGTTCACTCTACATATGTAGTTTCTCAGTTCTCAGCCCCGCCCCCTTAGTGCCAGACTCATTCAGCACTTTCCAGATCAGGAAGAGCCTGCAGCGACTGGAGCACACAGGGAGTCATGGAGTCCTCCATGGAGCTCAATGGAATGTTCCGATCCATTCAAGTCCACCAGGGCTTTGGCTCAAAGTGCCTAGGCTGCTTTAAATATTTTTAATCATGCCTTTCTTCAGATGGAATATTCTAGACCGGGCACTCCACAGGAGTTGGTATATGGGTTGTGTGCTGGCCTGTGTTGGACTGTCACAGTCAACTGACTGTCAGGATAATTCAGCGTCTGAAGTGTTCCTGTGAACTTGAAAAGGTGTCTACTGCAGAGTGTCATAGACATCAGGCGCCACACGGTCCATTTATAAAGCTTTTGTTATTGCAGTCAGGGTAGAACTCATTTCCTGGCTGAACTCATTTTGTGTTCATAGGGCTGCACAATATATCATGTGTTAGTATTTATAACAATACTGCAGCATGTTAGATACTTCACTATATGGAGCACAGTCATTCTACATGCCAATGTTGGGGTGCTTTATACCCCTGTAGCAGTCACCTGGTATTAGGTGTGGTGCCTATAGGCTCATGTTTATCTGCTCCAGAGAGTCCTATTACATTAGAAGTACTTATCTACAGGAACTACACAAGCTGTGTGTATGCATTTGTGCATCTGTGTCACCAAACATTTTAACATGTGTGTGTTTTTGGATCAAGAAGAACAAACACAAAATTTAGGTTAAACTAATTCAGTCCAGTCACTTCATGGTTTCAACAGTACATGTCTAATATATAAAGATGAGCCATAACATTATGACTGATATTCTAATGTTGTTTATATGCTATTGGACCTCTACATGCCACCAAAACAGCTCTGACCAGCTGAGACGTGGCCAGACTACTGAAGGTGTCTTGAAAATGGTTACTAACAGATCCTTTAAGTCTTGTAAGTTGTGAGGTGGAACTGCTACGAATCAGGCTTGTTGTTCCAGCACTTCCCAACGACATATGTAGTGTCAGTAGCCTGGCTGTTGGAGTGACGCTGTGACCCACTTGGCTGATCATAATGATTTGGCCCTTGTCAGAGTTGCTCAGTTCTTATATCTCCTAGACCCGACTATGAGAAACAACTGTTTGCTGTCTCATATACCCCCAGACCCTGACATGCACCTTTGTTATGGAGTATTTATTATTTATACTTTTAGCTGATTGGTGTCTTACACCAAAGATGATCAGTATTATAGATTATGTACTATATATTATCTACTTCCTAAATATTCAAAAATAAGTAATGCACTCTTTGTTCTCTTTGCAGCAACGAGCATCAGGCAAGGTTTTGTTCGATATGGTCTGTGCTCACCTAAATCTGGTTGAAGGTGATTACTTTGGGCTGGAGTATCAGGACCAGCGTAAGATGACGGTGAGCATCATCACTATGTCTGTCTGAGTATATGTATTGTCACTGTATTCAGGTGTAATACTCTCTGTTTCTGTGACAGGTTTGGCTTGATCTACTGAAACCCCTCATTAAGCAGATCAGAAGTAAGAGCCCTTCATATCAGTTTTGCATGTGTGCATGTATACCCAGTCTCTTCTCAACAGTTTTCTCCTTCTGAAGCAAAATCAAGAGTGTGTTTTTGTATATTTTCTGTTGATTATCTGTTGTATTTGGACTGCTACAGCTGAACCTTTAGCTCTAAACGAGTGTGGTTTTGTGTGTTCAAGGGCCCAAGCACACAGTTTTAAGGTTTGCAGTGAAGTTTTTTCCTCCTGACCATGCCCAGCTGATGGAGGAGCTAACCAGGTAAGACAGCACATCATTTCATTGTTTGCTTGATGTTATGTTCCTGATTAACGTGTTATGAACTCAAGTTGATTATACAAATATTCATTAGTTTACATGTTGCCAAGAACAGCTTTAGTTTTAAAAACAAAAAAATATTATGACCACCCCTAGTTTTGCAATGACATCACAGATGCCATGTGACCGGGTTTGCTGCATGTTTAAGTGTAAACGAGTGCAAAATAATTGAGCAAAGGATGGAACTTGCCCAGTTGACGGCTGTTGCAAACTGTTGTGACACATGGGCAATTAGGAGGATGAACGTCAACTCCAGGGAGTGATGCAGAGCAATCGATGCACCACAGTGCCCAGTTACACAGTAAATCTGCCAGGGTTAAATCAACACTATTAGAGTTGAATTAACACTGAGAGTGTTACATTTTGACACTCTCAGTGTTAATTTAACTCTAATAGTGTTGATTTAACACTGGCAGATTTACTGTGTACCTTCTGTAATGAACACAGGAGCAACAAGGGAAGTGTCATTTAGCAAACATGCCGAGCCAAAGCTGGTTATTCCCACTATTAAGTAGGGGGTCATAATATTCTAATATATGTGTGTTATATTAGGGCACCGTTGGTCAAACTGCAGCGTTTGTTGGTACATTAAGTGAAAATAAGTAACATGTAATTTTACCTTCATTAAATCATTAATAAATGAGTTTTGCATTTGTGTGTGTGTGTGTGTGTGTGTGTGTGTGTGTGTCCAGTCACTGCATATGCAATAAGCATTGGTTTGTTTGCTTCCAGGTACCTGTTTGCTCTTCAGATCAGGCAGGATCTGGCCAGTGGTCGACTCACCTGTACAGACAGCAGTGCTGCCCTGCTGGTCTCCCACATCATTCAATGTAAGTGCCCATGAAAACGCTTGTCTGTCTCTCTACAAAGATAAAAAATATTCAGATCTTGCTTTATATGAGCCATTACTTTAGTCCTAAAACAGAATCAGGTTAAGAGAATATATTTTGTTGTCATGGATACCTCCGAGCTCTGAGCTTACGGAAAATAGCCGAGCTGTCATTTACACTGAACAGCAGAATCAGGCTCTTTAAATCCATCCCAAAACCGCTATTCTTTAATAGCCTAAAGCATGCAGACGTGTGGTTCTGTATAATAATACCTTCATACATTAATGGTGGTCCAGTAAGTATAATAGGAAAAGCTCTTGTTCTTTGAACAATGATAGCTGCCATTCTAAGTAGTGTGAGTGGAATATACTCATACATATTGTACACTAAGCATGTTATATGACTTGCATTACTGCAAAGCTGTGTTTAAAGCTGTATAAAAGCATTATACCTTTGATCTTTTCAGCTTTTTAACCACCCCTCCCTCAGCCCTCTTTCATTTCTCATTTTGTCCGTCTGTCTCTCTCCCTCTCCTTCCTTCCCTTTCTTTTTTACTGTCTCTCTGTCTTCCTGTTTGTATGTGTTACCTCTCATAGCTGAGATAGGAGATTTTGAAGAAGCTCAATGCAGACAGCATCTCCTCAATAACAACTACATTCCTGACCAGATGGCCCTTATGGACAAGATTATGGAGTTCCACCATAAGCATGTGTACGTATATCATGTCAGTTAAGATCTATATGAGCGCACACTCATACAGTGGTAGTACAACGCTGCTACTCGTGCTAGGTTTGTGCCACAAATAGGACACATTCTGCTAAAGGAAGTACTTTTACACAGCAGATGTCAAAACAGATTTCATGCCATGTCCATGGACAAGTCACAACATAGACCACGGAACAACCGTTTCGGTCACCCTGAATTTTCAGATGTGATAGAAGGGTGATGTAGGACAGTGGCCTCAATTTTAGCCCCTGTTTTGTGTCTCACAAGTTGTTGATAGTGAGCTTATAGGCTTTAGTACAGCTGTTTAATCCCCACCAGAAGTGTAGCACGTGCTATGTAGCAGTATTGTTTATACACTACATTTGGACATCTTAGTTAATGAACAGCTTTAATAAACACTATCAATCTTTAGAATAGTAGATATTAACCAATAAGCAACCTAAAAATACTGTTATTCACTAGGATAGATTATATTAGTTCATAAACTAATAAAACTTTAGAAGTTTAAGTATCTCGGGGTCTTGTTCACTGGAGTGGGAGATTGACAGACGGATTGATGCAGCATCGGCAGTGATGCAGTCTCTATGCTGGTCTGTTCTGGTCAGGAGAGAGCTGAGCCAGAAGGCAAAGCTCTCTGTTTACCTGTTTACCGGTCGGTCTATGTTCCAATCCTCACCTGGTCATGAGCTTTGGGTAGCGACTGAAAGAAGGAAATTGCAGATACAAGAGGCTGAAATGATCTTTGTTCCCAGGGTGTCCGGGTTCTCCCTTAGAGATAGGGTGAGACGTTTGGACATCTGGGAAAGTCTTAGAGTACAGCTGCTCCTCCCTGTTGAGAGGAGCCAGTTGAGGTGGTTCAGGCACCTGGTTAGGATGCCTCCCTGGTGAGATGTTCCTGGCATGTCTAACTGGGAGGAGACCCCAGGGAAGACCCAGGACATGCTGGAGAGATTCTATCTCTCAAGTGGTCTGGGAACACCTTGGAATCGACCCATATGTGCTAGAAGAGGTAGCTGGGGAGAGGGACGTCTGGTCTACTTTGCTTGGGTGGCTGCCCCTGTGATACGGATACGGATAAGCGGATGATGGATGAAAAATGATTCATTACTAGAATGTGATATTAGTCCATGAAAAACTTCAGAAATCACTTGGTTGCAAGATATGTTCAACTGTGTTTTAAAGAAGAAGAAATGATTTAGTGAAAATTGCAGAGTAGAAATAGTGAAATAAACACTAATGCTAGTTCATAACAACATCATATTCCTATGTCTCCTCACGCCTAGTGCAATATATGTACTGAACTTCTGGTTGAGAGTAAACAGCTGTACTAAAGTCTATAAACTCACTGTCAAGAACTTGCGTGAGACACTAAAACTGAGCTAAAAAGCAGTAACACTTGTCCTACCTCACCCTTCTACCATAGAAGACTGAGTATTAGGAGTAGCAGCATTTGTAGGTTTCATCATATTCTCTAAATGTCAAGAAAAATCATTTTCTTAATGATATAAAAGTTTAAATTAAATAAAAGTTTATCTTATCAGTGGGAAACATTTAATATAATGGGTCACCCCATGGGCAGCCATGGTCTGGTGGTTAGGGATCCGGTCTCATGACCCAAAGGTTGCCTCTTTGATCCCCGGGCAGGTTATAACTGAAGTGCCCTTGAGCAAGGCTGTAAGTGGCTCTGGATAAGAGCATCTGCTAAATGCCTCAAAAGTAAATGTTAATGAATGGTAGTGTACATTTCCCCTTATCATATATATCATGTTCTTTGATGAAGGGCTCTGCTGAAAATTGGTGGAGGTAATGAAAGTGTGGCTGATTACATTTTCCATTCAGTTTAATGACGTTTTGTTGACCAGTTTTATGTGGAACTTTCTTTGCCACTTAAAACCAGCCATAAATGTAGTGGTAATGTCTCAAAGGCTTGTTGTTGGAAGATTTTCTTTAACAGTGGTAGCAGTCATAGTGGCTAAATGAGGCCACGCTGAAGGAATATTTGTCAACATTACACTATTTCTACTGACTTACACTGTTTTTATTAAGCGAAGTGGCACTTACTTTCTCTGTTCTTGTTCCTCCTGTTCAGTGTTTTTACTAGAGTAGAATTACACAAAATTATATATTTTTTTCTTTTTGTGGGAAAGAGCACTATCTTTGTCACAATGTTGTTGATAGCTCCACTTTTTAAATATGATTTAAAAATTAGATTTAAATAAAAAAGTGAAAGGGTAGCTGTCATATATTTCATACTCTTTATGCATAGAATGACATTTCAAACATTTTTTGTTTTAACATTCGTCATTACGGCTTCTGAAAACCAATATCTCATTATATATTTTTAAATATTTAATTAGGAGTTTGAATATTTACTATTTAAACAGTATAAATACTGTGCATATCTCTGGGTGCAGCTGCCACATTCCTAATATCAGGCCACACCTGAATCGGAGACATCATTAATTAAGCCTTTTACCTGGGCTAAGGAGAAAAGTCCCAACTCCTCTTTTCAGATGAAATCAAATTGTGCCTTTAATTTGGAAATCTAGGTTTATTCTAGTCTAGAGTGAAGAATCCAAGGTGTCTGAAGTCCAGTGTGACATTTCTGCTGTCTGTGATGGTTTGGGCTGCCATGTCATCTGTTAGTGTTGGTCCACTTCAAGCTTCCATCTGTTGACAAGCTTTATGGAGATGCCAAAGGTCATAGTGCCAGAACTAGTACCAAATGGTCTGACCATGATGTTACTCTGCTTGATGCCAGCTAACTCATGAGCTATAAGCTGTACTTTACATGTACTGCACATAAAATGTAGATAAACATTTGAACAAAAGTGAACTTTTTCCTATTTTGTGATGCCTGACTATAGCCTGTCTGTACTGTGTGATTATTATTGTGATTTTTAATGTTTGACACATCTGTGATCTCATGTATGTATGTCTAGCCCTCTTTAGAGAACTGTTCTAAGAAGAGAAGCTGCAGTTTTATGTGTGTGAGCTGATGTGTATATGTGTATGTACTGTAGTGGTCAAACCCCGGCGGTGTCGGATTACCAGTTATTGGAGGTGGCGCGCAGGTTGGAGATGTATGGTGTCAGACTGCACCCCGCTAAGGACAGAGAGGGGACCAAACTCAGCCTTGCTGTTGCACACACAGGAGTGCTGGTCTTTCAGGTATACAAGACCTTCACACTCTGTGTTCACACACTTTGTTAGATGTGTTTATAGAGATCTCTCTACAAAACCAGCTACAATGATTAGAAGGACATTGAGAAACACTTTACAATAAGGATGCATCTATTAAAAGACTATTAATTCTTAAATGTTGACGTCTCACTTCATGATTGATTAATGAAAAATGTTAATGTTAATGTCACTGAGAACATGAACTAAGCACCAATTCATCTGTGTATTAATGATCCTCATGTACAACTTGAATTAATGTATGTATTAACTAATAAGAACCTTACTTTATAAAGGCTTGCATGATTATTTACTGTTAAAAAATTAATCATTAGTAATAATTTGTTGATGCACTAAATACACGTTGTGTTCTCCTGCAGGGTCACACCAAGATTAATGCCTTTAACTGGTCTAAAGTACGCAAGCTCAGCTTCAAGAGGAAAAGGTTCCTCATCAAACTCCGACCTGACCTCAATGTAAGACGTTAGGATCAACACCCACACTGTCTTTTGTCGTTGTCTTATTTCTGGATGAATAATTAGGATCATTTGTTGGATTGCATGAACACTTTGATTAAAACATAATAAACAGTGCGATGATTTCTTAAATCCAACAAGTGTCACTCAACAAAAAGATTCTGTAAAAGAAACAAACTGAATGTCTGCTAGGATGTCTCCGATTATGTTGCATACATCAAAAATGTAGATGATGTAGATGTGTTCTCTGATTGGGTAGAAGTTCTATGTTCCAGAGTGTTGCTTTGGTGTGTCCAGCTGTGTTTAGCCTGCATTGTTGGTCAGAAAATATCCACATTTTTTGGACTCTGTTGATACTGATGTGTTAAAGGATAAACAAAAATGGGCGTTGCTAATTTTATGTCAGCTAAAGTAATGCTAAAAGTTATATAATCTAAAAAAATATGAATGTAGACAGTGCCTTCTTTGTGTTTTGTTGCCAGTGCAAGACTGTGAAAGCCTATAGCACTGCAACATCTGTCCACCACATTTTTGTTTTTTTTTTTGGTCACCTGGACTATAAATTGTTCTCAGGCGTGCTTGTTTGCATTTGGCCATTTTTTTGCAAAAGGTCAGTGCCACTGGACTAACAAGCAATATGATGAGAAGTATGTTTATAAAAACAAAATCATCCAAAATGAGAAGTTTTAATGTAAGTCAATGGAACCAGACATTTTGGGTCATTTCTTTTGGTCCAGTTATCATGAAATTTGTACAGAATATAAAGAGCAACAGGCTTTTTAAAATGATGTATGTAATATATATGTACATATTTATACAGTACTAGTGTACACACATTGTTAGATTAGAAGCTAGTCTGAAATGTTTGAGCTGATAAATGTCTCTCTCTGCAGCAGAGTGCATATCAGGACACTCTGGAGTTTGTGATGGCAAGTCGGGACTGCTGTAAAATTTTCTGGAAAATCTGCGTAGAGTATCATGCATTCTTCAGGCTCTTTGAAGAACCTAAACCCAAACCCAAACCTGTCCTCTTCAGCCGGGGCTCATCCTTCAGGTTCAGGTGTGTTATTGGAATGCATGGTTATCTGAGCTCATCTTAGTGATTTTGTTCAATGTAGCCATATTAATAAATAAATATATTAGTCATATATTAATTAATTTTTAAAAACGTGTTAAAAAAAATTGTGTTAATGATTTAATGACAAAAACTAAACTGTCCTATATTTTCTGTTCATTACACATAGTGACACATTTTAAGCCTTTTTTGTTTTATCTTTGAAACTATATGAATAGTAAATGACTCAAACTCAACATGAAATTCTCTAATGATGTGAAATTCTGGATTTCTGATCTTTACGAGCTATAAGCCAGAGTGATGAACAGAAAAACAAAAAAAGGCTTGAAATATCACTTTATGTACAATTAATATAAAATGTGATCTTTTTAAATTTAATTATAAACACAAATGAACTATACAGGTGGTCCTTGATTTACGATGTTGATCCGTTCCTACGTCGCGTCGTAAACCGAATTTCGGTGTAAGTCGGAACATACGTACATACTGTATACATAAATAACATACTGTAAGCACTTATCCTATCCTAACACCTATCCTAACACAGTAACTATCAAAAAACACATATAAAATACGTTTAATAATGAAATGAAACAGTCGCGTAACCGTGTATTCTTCCGCCGCGCACACCAAACACGAAACAAGGCTTTATACAGTAAATGGGAGATGTGTCGTAACCACGAAACATCGTAACTCGGGGACGACGTAACCCAAGGACCGCCTGTATTGTTTTTTTTTTTGATGCACTAGTATTATCTTGTCATCTGAGGGTGCAGAGTAGACCCACAGAGAATGTGCCTCATGTTCAAATTTAAGCAGAAAAGGGTGCATTTGTGTAGCTTAAGGTGTGCTGATAATTGTTCTGTAGATAATTTAGTAGTAAAGTCAGATCACATTTGGCTAAAATATTGACAAGTCATTCAGTGAACTGAATAATCAGGTATGGATCATGGCTTGTTGGCTAAATATAAGTCTTATTGTTTGTGAATCTGTTTATTACATTTTTACACTTAAGAGAAGAGCCTGTGTGGAGACACCAAGCATCTTGCAGTGTTTAACTGTGTAACCTGCTCTGTTTCTCAGTGGTCGGACTCAAAAGCAGGTGATTGATTATGTGAAGGAGACCGAGTTTAAGAAGCTGCCTTTCTACAGGTGAGACTGATAGGAAAGCTTAATGAAGTGAATGAGCAGACAAGACACCAGCATTAAAGAATCACTTTGTGTGCTTATAGTGTCAGATTGATTTTCTATCTCAATTGATCTCTGTGTGTGTGTGTGTGTGTGTGTGTGTGTGTGTGTGTGTGTGTGTGTGTGTGTGTGTGTGTGTGTGTGTGTGTGTGTGTGTGTCTTGCAGGAAACACAGTAGAGTTCAGTTTAACAGTAGCCTGTCTCCCCTGCCTTCTCCACTACACTCACAAGTGCCAAATCAAGTAAGTATCTGTCTGTCTGTCTCTCGCCAACATGCTCTCACACATAACCTTATTAATAATGTCATAATTAATCATTTTCTGTCTCTCTCTCTCTCTGTGTCTCTGTCTCTCTCTCTGTCCTTCTCTGTCTCTGTCCCTCTCTGTCTCTGTCCCTCTCTGTCTCTGTCCCTCTCTGTCCCTGTCTCTCTCTCTCTGTCCCTGTCCCTGTCTCTCTCTGTCTCTGTCTCTCTCTGTCTCTGTCTCTCTCTGTCTCTCTCTGTCTCTCTCTCTCTCTGTCTCTGTCTCTCTCTGTCTCTCTCTGTCTCTCTCTCTCACTCTCTCTGTCTCTGTCTCTCTGTCTCTCTCTCTCTCTCTCTCTCTCTCTCTCTCTCTCTCTGTCTCTCTCTGTCTCTCTCTCTGTCTCTCTGTTTGTCTGTCTCTCTGTTTGTCTGTCTGTCTATCTGTCTCTCTGTTTCTCTGTCTCTCTGTCT
>BRDA01003190.1:79295-89323 GCA_036984385.1 Crenuchus spilurus
CACACTCTGTCTTTCTCTCTCTCTCACACACTCTGTCTTTCTCTCTCACACACTCTGTCTTTCTCTCTCTCACACACTCTTTCTCTCTCACACACACTCTTTCTCTCTCACACACACTCTTTCTCTCTCACACACACTCTTTCTCTCTCTCACACACTCTGTCTTTCTCTCTCACACACACTCTGTCTTTCTCTCGTCTCACACACTCTGTCTTTCTCTCACACTCTGTCTTTCTCTCTCTCACACACTCTGTCTTTCTCTCTCTCACACACTCTGTCTTTCTCTCTCTCACACACTCTGTCTTTCTCTCTCTCACACACTCTGTCTTTCTCTCACACTCTGTCTTTCTCTCACACTCTGTCTTTCTCTCACACTCTGTCTTTCTCTCGTCTCTCACACACTCTGTCTTTCTCTCGTCTCTCTGTCACTCTCTCTCTCTCTTGCTCTCTCGCTCTCTCAGGATGAGTATCCATTGGCCAGTCTGCCTTTGCTGGGTTACTCAGTAACAGTTCCTGCTGAGTCTGAAAACATCCATAAAGACTACGTGTTCAAACTTCACTTTAAATCCCACATCTACTACTTCAGATCTGAGAGCGAGTACTCCTTTGAGAGGTACACTGTGTCAACATATTTATCTAAAGAACACCTTAATAAACTTCATACACACATTCTGAGCATTATTGTAATGTTCCAGCATATTTCTGACATCACTTTTTATATACATTATGTTTGTTTTTTTCTTCTTTTGTAATGTAACTTCATCATTTTAATGAAAGCTAATCTGTTTTCACTTCACTGTTCTCCTGCTGAGCTGTTCTTGCATTTTTTTCTGGAGGATTTCTCTCTTTTTTCATTGTTTCATTCTTTTATGTATTTATATCTTTTATCATTCTTTCTTGCATGCTTTTATTTATGTGGCTTTATTTAATGCTTTCTTTCAGTTTTACTGTTTAAATGATTTCTCTTTATAATTTTAGAACATATCAATTATATTCTATTACTTTCTCTCTCTTTCTCCTTCCTTGCTCTCTCGCTCTCTGCTCTGTGTCAGTGCAGTAATGTGTTGCTCTGTTTGTCTGCAGGTGGATGGAGGTGATCCGGAGCGCCACCATCTCATCCAGCAGAACCCGATATCTCAACCGCAAAGAGCCCTACTGAGCCACACAGCCTTAGGGAGCAACCGTGTGCGTGTGTGTGTGCACACATATATATGTATGTGTGTCTGTCTCTGTGTGTGTGTGTGTGTGTAATCTGATCTTGATGATCAGTTTGTGTCAGCTCTTTAAGACAAGTGATCACTTTTTGTGACATTAACGTTTTCTATCATGATTTTACACACCATGAGACACATTAACCCAGCGCGTCTGACAGTCCCCATGAAGAGTCCTGGTGCTTTTTTTTAAATGGTGACACGTCCGCTGAACGTCGTATTTTTCTGCATATCTGCTTTTTTCTGCATTTTTCTGCATTTTTACTGGGCTGTTGGCCTCTTTTATAGAATCTCATTTTATATACTATAATTAATGATCTATCCGTGCGCACTCTGGTCTGCCATAAGTGTCACTTGTTACTTCATAACGGAAGCCTATCGATACTGGTGCCCTGATTTTTGATAAGTAACTTCATACGCATTTGATTTCTGCAAAACAACTTTCTATGTTTTGATGACTCCTATTAACAAGACTGTCTTCTTGTAATCCATGTGCCAAACATTTTTGATGTCTTTCAGATTTAAAGTACAATTGAAAGTCATTGCTAATATGGAGACTCCATCATTTTGCGTTTGACATTTTTTTTTTAATGTAGACGGCTTTAAAGATTCTGACACTTTTCCACTGAAAGAAGATCTGAAGAAGAAATTTTAAACCTAATTTTCCCGTGAAGATATCTATGGTACTTCATAAAGTATTACATAAATGTATTTTATGTCTTTTCTTTCGTTATTATATTAGTATTGATAATGACGTTTCTTAATTCAGGGTTGTTAAATTTTCCACTGCTGCCATTTTAGGAGTACATCACAATCTAGTCCACTCCATATGAATAAAGCCACAGCTCACAGCGTTAGAACAGCCATGCTCCTCACTGCGGTTTATGCAAAAACCACTATCGGATGCTATGAAGGCCATTGAGGAAGTAAAGCTTTAAAGTGTAGTTAAACATGATTTTGTAGTATCATAAGCGCTATTTACTCTCAGAAGACAAGACTGCCTCACGTGAAGGTCTGTTGGAGTGGCTTACCTGAGAAAACAAAGGCTGAAGGACTTTGGCATGGCTGAGTGAGTGTTACTGTACCCTGAGCAGAGGAAGAGAGTTTTCATATTCCAGATAAATACGAAAAGACCGAGATACACAGAGTGCTCTATGGATATGAAAGCAATAAACACATTCAACATCCTGGAAAATGAGTCTGCATGTGTTTGTATGTTTAATGACAGTTGTGCAGGTACTGAAATTGCCTTTGATGATGTATTTTTGGGCTGATTTCCCAGGCTTGTGGAGGTTGCCCATTAAATAGCATTTTACTTACACTAGGCTTTGCTAGTGCATCTCTAAAATGTAGATTATTGTGAAAATGTTTATGTTCACAATTCTAAAGGCAAAATCATGTTTTGTATTCATTACATATAAAGTGACATATTTCAAGTCTTTTTTACTTTAATTTTGATAGTTATAATAGTAATTACTATTAAATATTCTAATAATTTGAGATACTGGATTACTGAGCTATAAGCCAAATTGATCAACAGTAAAAGAATAAAAAAGGCTTAATTTCACTTTTACATTTAATATAAAATGACTTTTTTTATTCTTTTTTGATGTGGTTCTGGAATCTCTAGTCTTCCACTTACACTTGGTCTTATTTGTTTTAACCTCTAGATGGCAGCAATAGTAAAGTAATGAATTATTTTAATTACTTTTCATCTCATTTTAAATGGTTTTATACGGAATTTGTGGGAAGAAATGTTTACATTTTCCAAAATCAAAGCACAGTGATTGTGATTGTGTCCTGCGTCCAGTAAGCTGGAGTCCCTGAATGGTGTGACTGCAGTGAAGGAACTTGATGGGTAAATCTGTTTTCTTTAATTGCACACACTTCTCTCCTTGCTCCTCCCCCTTGAGGACATGAAGATATTTGTGGATGGCAGAATTCATTAGACATCCTTTAATCAATAGTCACTTTCATCACACATCTCTGGGCATAATGTGATAAGACGCTTCCGTCTCCGATTCTTGTCGTGGGAATGTTTTTTCATTTCAACCAAATCTACAATGTTATCAACTTCTCTTTTGCAGTGACATCATTTTATCCAGTTTGAAAGGATGCCATCCTACAGTTTAAAAAGAGAAAAGCAGCTTTTAGTCAGTTTTATTATCTGTTATGGGTGGCTTGGTGGTTTGGTGGTTGGCACACTTGCCTCTCAGTTCCCATCTGGGTAGAGTTTCTGTTTTCCTTTGTGTCTACATGGGTTTCCTCCCACTGTCCAAAAACATGGAGGTCAGCTGAATTGGGTATTCTAACATTGTCCTGGCATTTGTGTGTGTGGCCTGTGATGGATTGGCACCCTGTCCTTGCCAAGTTAAAATAGTGTAATGCCCTGCTCAGCACCCAGTGAAGGATTATATATATTTTTATAATGATTGTTCATAAAATGAAATAATAAAAATCAGCATAGCTATAAAATAAGAGTAATTTGGTTAAAAATAAACAAGAAATATAAATAGTAAATATAATAAAATAAATTAACTTTATCAAATAAAATCAAACTATAAAATGCAAATACGGCATCAAAACGTATGAATTATAAAATAAACAAAAATATAATTGGTAAATAAAAAATCTGACTTTATAAAAATACATCTTCAACTGTCTTAAATTCTTGTTTTGATGTTGAGTCTAATCTCAGTTGTTCCAATTTTTTGGTGCATAAAAAAAAGATGCTTCCTCTCATTAACTTGTGGTACCTTAAGCAGACTTTCAGCTCTAGATATTAAAGAACAGCCTGAACATATACAGAGATAAACTGTCAGTGGTGTATGATGATGTTTATCCGTTTAGAGCTTTAAAACAAGTAACAGTACTTTAAAATCAATCCTAAAAGAGACTGGAAGCCAGTATAAAGATGGTAGAATTGGTGTAATGTGTTCTCTCTTACCATTTACTAAAGCCATACCCCAGTAGGCGTTCAGTGGCTTGTCTAAAGGGGCACTTAGGGTTGATTGCCACCCTGTTTTTTTTTATATTTATTTATTTTTATGTTTGACAATTACCTTTTATCTGTGATTATCCAGTGACTACCCAGAGTGGAGGCTGAATTGTATCACTGTCCTGTCTCTCACGCTTATTATAAAAAGATCTTTCTTGTAGGCTGTTGTAGGTCTGAAGATGATGGATCAATGAGGTATCAGTTAACATTTAGAGATCCACTCTTTCTGTTGAGAAGTTCAGTGAGTCTGATGAAACAATGGCCATCAAAGCTGGACTTCTCCAGACCTACTTTCTTATAGAATCTATCTCCAAACACAGTGCACCACACCTGCTCCAGCTAATTAGCTTCTTTAAAGACCACCAAGTTAAATGATTTAGACATGAGCAGCTGGTCTTGTCCACTACAGGGATTTCTTTACTGTCTGTTAAGAAGCAAACCATCCCTCTAATGGGCTTTCAGTTCATGTCACTGGTCTGACTAAGCTAACATCCTCTTGGGGTATCAAGGAAGTGGGACTTGGAGCAAAATAATAAAAGCAGGTGAAATTTTAGTGAAACGGTCATATTGCTGCATTTTATAGAATAATCACAATTCAAGTTCTAGCAAGAAATGTAATCCTTTGTTGTGATGATCTTGATGTGTAAAAGCTAGAAATTAATGATGAAGACATGGATTTACTTATACCATTGTTTCTCTGTCAGACTACACGAACAATCAATTTCATTATAAGTTTATTAGATTTGTGAGGCTGAAAATGTAGAGTCCTGCACTGATTAGCTAGTGGAATTCCACCTCTTGAGAGTATAAATGTACTTCAATCCTGCCTTGTTCTAGAGAGAGCAAGAAATGAACACTGTATGCAATGGAAAAAAATACAAAAAGTACCATCAAGACTGATCAGCAACATGTCCAAAAGCCAGAGTCTGCAGACAAGACAATGCAAAACCACATGCTGCACACAGTACAAAGTACCATAGCTGAAGAAGAAGAAGAGGACCACTTTCTTGTATTACTCTGTGGTCCAGTTCTGATGCTCACAACCCATACTATGTCCTTTTAATATTGAGCAGCTATGAAGCAAGCTGTGATGCACTGTGTCCTGACATGTCTCAATAATAGCTCATATTAACTTGTTCAGCAATTTGTGCTACAGATGCTCTTCTGTGGGATTGGACCAGACTGTCTACCTTTGCACCCATGATCCCATTACTGCATCCTTCCTTGAACCGCTTTTGGTCAACCGCATACTGAGAACACCACACAAATCTTTCTGTTCTGGAGATGCTCTGTCCCAGTAGTCTTCGTCAAAGTCCTTGTTATACACATCAACTTCAAGAGCTGATTGTTCACTTGCTGCTTAACAAATTTATATACTGTATTTATCATTGAAGCAGCTTCAGTTCTTTGTTCAGGTAAAATGTTGATTTTATGACACTTTAGTAGATTCCAAATTATCTTTGTTTTAATCCTAATCTTGATTAGATTGTCTATACCATATGGTTGAGCTTAATTAAATGTCATTCATGTTTTGACCATTCCTCCAGACTACATTTTAACCCATAAAATCTGTCCTCTGTAGCATGGTTGGTCAGTAATTCATACTCTAAAACTGTCCTGCCAAGTGTCTGCAGTGAACGTCCAGTAGAGCACTAAAACTCACTGAAAATGCAAAGTGAAATAAACAGAGTTTATCTCACAAAGAAGTAGTATTTACAAGATTTTAAATAACATCTGGCCCATTCAAAACAGGAAAATGATAATTCATCATCTACTGAAATTAAACTTCCTTTTAGCCAGCTCTGCCTGAACATTCACAGTGCCACATCACAAAATTGGAAAATCAGTTATTTGTTCATAATTTCATTCAAGAAAGTAGTCATATTTTATATTCATTACATGTCTAATTTAATTTCAAGCCTTTGTTTTACTGTAGATCAGTATGACATAGCTCATGAAAATTAGAAATCTATTAGAGCAGTATTTAAACAGTATCAACATTAAAACCCAAAAATTCTGAAATGTCACTTTGTGTAATGAATAAAACATACATGACAGTTTGCTGTTTGTGCAGCTGCATGCCTTTAGCCATAATAAATGAGATACTGCTTGTATTAATAAACATATTCCAAATTACATTTACTTTAACTATAGTTGGTTATATTATAGTTTTCACAGCTTATATCACAATGCCATGCAGTTTGTAGCTGAAATTTTGAAGAACTATAACTTCCACAACTATCCCTCCTTCTCCACTGCACTCTAGCCCTGTGTCCAAAGCCTCTGAAGAGAAGCTGCCCACAGACTGCATAGTGATTGACACTGTCATTTACTCCTCCTGCCTCTGATCAGTTGTTTTAATTTGGTCATGGTAGATTTTTGCAAGTGGCAGTAGGAGCACTAGGTGGAACCATAGGAGCTTGATTTTTTCCCCCACAGAATATCTGGTTTATGTACTACTGTCAGAACATAGTAACAGTTTTAACAAATGTGGTAAAAAGGTTTAATATTATTATTTATTTTAATACAGATTGTCTACTACAACATTAAACAAATATGAAAAGGAAATAAAAATAAGTACAAACACAAACTGTTCAACAACAAAACAGGCAGTGAATATGGCCCACACTTATTCCATGTGAGATGCTGACATAGGCACACAGTTCAGATTTCACTTTCGACAGGTCAAGTCTGGTAAACAGCTTCACAAGCTAATTTAATGTGAAAGTAATGTACAATCTGAAAAGTGAGCCTTGACACAGTTTTATACACTGATCAGCCATAACATTCAAATGGTGTTTCTCTGTATGCTCTATTAGCTTCCTTTCATCTTGTTTTTCAATGATCAGGAACCCCACAGAGCAGTTATTATTTCGGTGGTGGATCATTCATAACATTGCAGTGACACTGACATGGTAGTGGTGTGTTAGTGTGTTGTGCTGGTACTGTTGAACCACTGTGTCCACTTTCTGTCCACTTTGTTATAGACACGCCTATCTTGTGTGGTCATCCTCCTTCATTGGTGGTAATAGAACATGGCACAGAGGACCCCATTGACTGGATAGTTTTGGTTGCAGCAGTGAGACTGAGGTTTTTTTTTAACAGCAGCAACTCTGTTGTGTCTGATTAACTCATACCTGTACAACACACACTAACACACCACCACCACATCAGTGTCACTGTCGTGCTGAGAATAATACAGCACCCACATAATACCTGCTCTGTGGGAGTCCTGATCATTAAAGAACAGTGAAATCAGACTATAAAGAGAAACAGATGGACTACAGTCTGTAACTGTATATGGTCAATAGAGCTAAAACGAACAGAGTGTACAAGTAGATACAAAGTGGTGGTTTTAATGTTATGGCTAATTGGTGAATGAGATTTTAAAATAAATACACAGCTCAGATTTCACTTTCCTAGTAAACACCTTCATACTTAACACAAAGTGGAAGCAATGCACAGTGTGAAGTGTGAACTTTAGCACAGTTTTATATAAGTAGACGGGACAAATCCGTAAGAAGGTCCACATGGCTTGTTTCCAGCGAGTGGGCGTGTTTTAACCGTCCACTGCCATCCAATCACGAGCGAGCGAGCGTGTTTCAATATTCTGTCAGCGCGGGGTTGAACGTGCAGTGGGCGGGACTTGCCGGAAAGCGGGTGGAGTAAAACACTCGTTTCCGCTGGTCAGCTGTGTGGAGGCGGAGCTCGAGCATACTGAGTTTAGCAAAACGTGTAAAGCACCAGCGGAGATGTTAGTGAGGGAGAAATGGCTCGTTTTGCTTTCTGTGAAGTTTTAAAGACTGTAAAGAGCTGAAAAGCGCGCAGTAGTTCAGGTAAAGTGAGTTTGTGATGAGTTTTGACAGAACTGCGCGGACTGGGTCAGGAGCGGCGACTCTGGCTGGGAGCAGGCGGGCGGTGTGGAGTTAATCCGGGGTTGATCTGTGAGGCGCAGGCTACACTTTACGGCTCTCGGGCCGGCTGGCTGATAAAGGACGATGTCGATGTCAGCGCACACCGAGACGAGGAAGTTCACCCGCGGACTCAGCAAACCTGGCACCGCGGCTGAGCTCCGGCAGAGCGTGTCTGAGGTAGTGAGGACATCAGTGCTGGTGGTGAGTAAACCGGGGTGTTTAATTCACTAAATCACAGCCTGGGATGCCTCTTATTTACATTCTCACATTGTTCCTCCCCTTTCTGGTTGTAATAAACTCCTACTAAACTACTCTGACTTTTGTTTACTACTTTTTAAAGTAAGCTTAAGAGTTGTTTCAGCAACTATAATAATAATAATAATAATAATAATAATATACTACTACTACTACTACTAATAATAATAATAATAATAATAATAATAATAATAATAATAATAATATACTAATAATAATAATAATAATAATATACTAATAATAATAATAATAATAATATACTAATAATAATAATAATAATTATTATTATTATTATTATTATTATTATTATTATTGACTCCTGTACAGACCAACCACGTGACAACAATGTTGTCACTGAACATATAGGATGTAGTCCATCTGGTTCTCTGTATACTTCCACCCTGTTCTTCAGTGATCAGGACCCCCACAGTGCAAATATTATTTGAGTGGTGGATCATTCTCAGCTGTGACACTGATGTGGTGGTGTTGTGTTACTGTGAGGTGTGCTGGTATGAGTGGATCAGACACAGCAAAGCTTTTAGAGAATTTAAACCCTATGTCAGCTCACTGTCCACTCTATCAGACATTCCTATCTTCTTGGTAGATGTAAAGTCAGAGATCATAGCTCATCAGTTTGTGTTCAGCCAAACACAGGATTCCTACACAATTGTGATCTTCCTAATCAAACTCTACAGGTTTAATTGTAGTGTCAGAGCTGAGAAATCACTAACCTGTACTGGACACCAGCCCGCCAGAACTGTTGTTGCCCATCTCTGCTCTAGTCCTTCATTGGAGGTCACAAGATGCTGATAGTTTTGGTTGGGGCACTATTTTCACTCCAGCAGTGACACTGAGGTCAACATCAGCAACTCTGCTGTGTCTGATCCACTTGTACCAGTGCAGCACACACTAACACACCACCACCACATCAGTGTCACTGCAGTGCTGAGTATGATCAACCACCCAAATAATACATGGTCAGTGCTGGTCCTCTGGGGGTCCTGATCATTGAAGAATGGGATGAAACAAGGATAATAAAGTATACACAGAAACAGATGGACTACAGCAACTAAATATATGATTTAATACAATAAACTAAGTGAAAGTTTCATTTTACAGACGTGTGTTTATTTAGTTGCAATGTTTATTCATGTTTATGCTCAGAGAACATATGCACCATATGACACTTTCAGATATGGAAATGAACAGGTTTCATTCACTCTTCTCTCTGTTCAGTACCTGGACGGCCTTTACACCTTTTGTGTTTAAGCTTTAGTATCTCATTTTAGACCTGTCAGCTTTCCTCTGCTAATGGATGGTGTGTGTGTGTGTGTAAAAATTATACCAACAGATCACACTTGGGTGTCCCTTCCTCTACTTTGTCACAAACTCCATCAAAGCAATTAGACCTTTATGAAGATTATATGCAAATCAAATAGAAAACAATCATTAGTATGAAAGATGCATATCTTCATTTTTTTTCTCTATTTTTGTTTCTTTACATGATTTTAGATCAACAACTAAATTTTACATGTGCATGTATGAAGATTTGATGAAGAATATACCAATATAAGTAGTTTGGAATATGTTATCTTTAGCCTGTACATTCTCTTCATTACATAACCTTCAGTTCTGTGTATATAAATAAATA
>BRDA01003192.1:0-19152 GCA_036984385.1 Crenuchus spilurus
TGTAAATCCAATGAATCCATTCCAGACACTCCAGAATACATTTTAGAATAACTAGTTTTACATACAGAAAACAATGATAAATAAATAAAAAAGACAAATGAAATGGATAAATGAACATTTATTAACATGACTGCCATATAGCAGTTATGAAGCAGTTATTAAGCCGTCATTAATAAGTCAGGAATGAGCGCAGCATTGTGGTTATGAAGCAGGTCTGTCTGTGTGTGTGTGTGCATGTAGTCCAGGTGCTAGCAATTTGGGTGCCATATAAGCACAAATGCCTTAAGCACAAATTATTAACAATAATTCAATTTTTCTCAGTGCCTTTATTTCCAAAATAACTTCTCAATATTAATGTTTTGCAAATAGTTTAAAATAAGTAAGAGGAAATTTAAATCTTGATAAAACACTATTTTTCAATCAACAGTATTTTTCCCATGCACAAAAAATTTATTTTGTCTGATTTTTGGTCATTAAATCTCCAAAACAAATGGCCCAGTGATTGCATAAAAAATCTTATTGTCCGTTTCTTACACGTCTTCACATTAATGTCATTTCAACCACCAGAAAAAGACGTCCTTTCTCCTTTCACTTTCAACCTAAACTGGACATTGTAAATACGTCTTCACATAAGCGTCCACTAAATGCAATGTAATGTAATGTAATGCAATGTAATAAACATCTTTTCAACCACTAAAAAAAGACGTCTTTTCACCTTTCACTTTCAACCTAAAATGGACGTTGGAAATACGTCTTCACATAAACGTCTTTTCAACCACTAGAATAAGATGTCTTATAACCTTTCACTTTCAACCTAAACTGGACGTTGGAAATACATCTTCACATAAACGTCTTTTCAAACACTAGAAAAAGACGTCTTTTCACCTTTCACTTTCAACTAAAATGGAACGTAGTTTCAACAAACAGCCTGGACGTTTTTTAGACGTCTTTTTAACGACATAGTGCTGGGCGGGGTAACGTCTTACTCCACCTTAAACAGTGCAGCAGTTACAGCAGACACATTGTAAAATTAGAGCCAGGGGCGGTCCTAGCCTGTTTGGTGCCCTGGGCAAACAACCTCTCCATCCCCCACCCCTTCCCCTCCTTTCACAGCCTGTCCCAGAAGCAGTGCCGGAGCTAGACAATCTGGTGCTCTAAGCAGAAGTGGTGAGTGTCACTGAGAATGTCACGGAGAATGATCCATTAGTTCTTTGGAGGTTCTGATAATTGAAGAACAGGAAATCTAAGAGATCCAGATGGACTATAGTTTACAAATATGCTCAATTGAGATATAATGGTGGTTTTAATATTCTGGCTGTATATAAACCCCCAGAAACTATTTTCTGTAAACACAAAGGCAAATGTTGAGTGTGCCAAGAATGCCAGGCTCTGTGGGCTACAAAGAGTTATGTTGATCCTAGGAATTATGCAAATCAGCCTCATTAAAATTGCAAATATTTGCAAATAATAAGGGGAGGTGGGATGATGAATGCACACTCTGCGAAGAGACAAAAAATCCTCCATCCTCCTTAACACAGTGCTAAAAGGCTCTTCGCTTTTGCCGTCATAAACAATTGGGAGAATCTGCCCCCTTCCTGCCCCTCCACTATCCTGGACTCAACAGTGCCAACAGGAAGCACCAGCTTTGCTCAGTTTCCATAAAACGACTCCTCTGAATGTGAACTTAAGCTCTGATTGGCTGGAGCTGGAGGGAAGTAACAACATCCTGAAATGTTTACAAAATCAAGACTTCGGAACAAAGTAAGAAGCTCCAGTTCGGTGTCTTCAGGTGCCTCCAAAAGCTTTGCTGTTGGGCTGTGAGAGCTTCACCATGATCTGGCTCCAGTTTGAGAAGTTTTGGTGATTTATTTATACAGAAAGATCTGGACCAGAGAGTTGTAGTATGTGTTGGTAACCTTACCCTCACAGGTCCAGAAGTCAATAGGAGTAAATCTGAGAGAAGTGAAAATTGTGCAAATACAATTTTTGAGTGAATGTAACACCTACAAACACTCACCTAGGAGTGAGTGTGTGTGTGTGTGTGTGTATCCATTTTTTAACTCTACATTGTGAAGACATTTTAACGTTTGGATAAGGTTAAGTTTAGGCTAGTAGTAGTTATCTTTTAAAGTTAGGATAAGGTTAATTAAAGTTAGGGTTTAGGTAAGGTTAGGAGGGTTAGAGGGTAAAGGTTAGAGTAAGAGTTATGGATAAGGTTAGGGTAAGAGTTAACCCCAATTTTTTTGCCATTATTGTAAGAGTTAAAGGGTTAAAACTGGTTAAGTCTCCAGGAAATGATGTTCCCATAATTCACAGAAACAAGTGTGTAAGTGTGTGTGTATGCGCTCTGTGTCATGACTCCCGTTTTGTATCAGCATTGTGCTGCCACCTGGCGGTAAGAACCATAATTACAGCAGATTTAAACTCAGTTTAGCCGAAATTTGAACAAAAGAAGCCCAGAAATGACTAAAACACCTAAATCCTCCAGATCCCTCCTCCCCACTTCACACAGCATTAAAGAGTCAGGATTAAAGTTTTAACATTAAGGAGACCTGTACTGTGTTCAATGTTTAAGCAACGAGCTGATGTGACTACTGCATTTAACCAAAACCTGGGAACATCATAACTACCTTTGAGATCAACTGATCTGGCATCAGTGGTACTGATGATGACTATCATAGGAAGGAATCTGGTCCATCTTAAGACCTGAATTACGTCCTGAGTTGATTGAGACGTTTTGGTGACATTTTTACAGAAACAACTTGGCTAGCTTGGTGACTACTGAGTTCTAGTGTTTGTTAGCAGTGTTAGTCATGCTGTTCTAAGCTAAAAAAGCACAATTTTGAACTCCATGCAAAAAAAGTGAAAGAAAAGAAACCCATTAGAAGACACCAGTACAGATGAAATGACCATTTTATTAACAGAGATCACAGTTGTTTACAATATCAACATACATTTTGTTGGCATGCTAGCTGGTGATGCAGTTTAAAAAGTTTATTATACAAAGTTATTATTTGCCAGATTGTATGGTCAACCTAAAGTATTCACAGACCAAGTATTTATTGACTACCTAATAATGAATGGCCCACCAATATTCGGGGAAGCTGTAAAATGTAATTTAAAACAGAAACAATTATTCTAATAATAATAATAATAATAATAATAATAATAATAATAATAACAATTGAACAAAAGCAAAACAGTTTTAAATACGGAGCCAGCAGCCTGGGTCGATTTTAACTCACGTCACAGTTCAGTTCAAGCAGAAAGTCTGAGATTGTAGTGGTTTCCACCAGACCCCCAACCATCACCCACCAGCCTACAGCCACAACTACTTATATCACCACCCATATGACAGAAACAGAGCGAGAAAGCTCTGCACCATCTTGAGATGTTTCGGCCTACAGAACCATTACAATAAAATTTAACATTTTAAATTCTCAAAGTTGTCATTTTTGAACATCTACACACTGCAACAGTGGAATTAGTTATAGCTAGCTATAGTTGCTCAAATGTTTTGTAAGTTAGATATTGTACATATAGTTGAAATAATTAACAGGAACTTTGACATATTATTAAAAAAATTAAACATGAATCAGTTTTAACAGCAAAAATTGGAAGCTAGCTATGATTTTTAAGTTGAGATTTGTTAAGTATTCAATTGCTAATCCTGATGCTATGCTAAAATTCTTAATGTTAGAGAAATGTATGTTTAGTTGAGATGTTGTAGTGACTAACAACGTTGTGATGGACTGGGGTTCAATCCTCAGCCTAGGCAACACACCAAACTATGAAATGAAGAGTCTTTGGGCAAGACTCCCAACACTACATTCACCTACAGATGTAATAAGTCACTTTGCATAAGAGTGTCCACCAATTCTGTAAATGAAAGGCAGTAAATGAAAGTATTAAGTCATAAAAGTGTGCAAATATATATTTCATTTCTGATTTCAATAATCGGCCAGAGTTCTGCAATGGGTCACCTTAAAATTCATGGACAAAAATATGGGTCACCTCAAAAAACAGTAGAAAAACCTTGGTCTACATTAGTAGTTACCATAGCATGGCTGTTTACATTAACTCGGAGTAACTCTACAGTATTAATCAACAACATAGGGTGACCAGATTTGCCCATTTGCCCAAGAAAGTCCTGTAGGGTGTAGACAGGCATATATCTCAAACATACTGTGCTTGTTTTGGTCAACAGAGGGAGCCTTCTGCTGTCTACTAACCACTTCTACTACAGGCTCACCTAGTTTTAGAGACTCTACTGCTGTGTAAAACTCCCCAACAAACAGTTTCAACCAGGGATTAAATCAGGGTGTTATGGGAATGTGATAATTTTGGATGTGTCCCACTTTTTAAAAAATTACTACCGAACTAGCAATGTCCCCATTTTTAATAGGATCACTTTACAGCTGACGTTATGGCAAAAGAAAAGTTGCAAAAGAAAGCATTTGTGGCCAGAAAACCACCCAAGTCATCTGGACATTCCACTTTTTATCTGAAGGTATTGGGAGGAGTGGTGGACACCAGCAATCTCAGACTGAGAGAACAAGCTTCTAAAAGGCGGCACAAGCACCCACGGCCACACAGCGACGCTCACTAGAAAATTTAGAGCCACACTCAGAGATGGAGCTTTTCAGATGGCACTGAAATGAGGGGCGGAGAGATGTGAACAGGATTCAGTAATGAAAGAGAGAGAACCGAACTGAATGTGATCTCTTGGAGACACGTCCCTCCACCAAAAGACTTTACTACAGCAAACATACTACAACGATGACAACAGAAATGAAAAAAACTCCATTCACCTTAGAGACACTGTGGCCATTTCACTTATTATATCAAACTCAGGATGAGATCAGGCTAATTATACACCTCAGCAACAAGACCACTAAATTGTTCATGTCATTTTCAGTTAACAAGAAAATAAATTTACTTTAGAATAAATTGTGTTTATTTTTCCCCCATTGGTTGCTTCATTGATTCAATACAAAATATGTTCTGGAGTTACTATAATACACTACTACACACACCAAAGATTTACCTAACATACAAACCTGGCCAGGCTTAGCTATGCATCTAAGCTAAACTAGCATAGCTAGACTGTGTTTATCTAGCTAATAAAATGTTTAACTAAACTAATGTAGTTAGCCAAAAAATAGCTATCTTAAGTTCCTTTTAGCTAAACTAGCATAGCTAGACTGTTTATCTAGCTAATAAACTATGTTTAGCTAAACTAATATAGCTAGACAAAAACGTTTGCTAACTAATAAGCTACTTTTAGCTAAACAAGCATAACTATACTATCTTTATCTAGCTAATAAACTGTTTAGCTAAACCAATGCAGCTAGACAAATCGTTTGCTATCTAATATGCAACTAGCTAAAGTAGCATAGCTATACTATCTTTTAGCCAAACTAGCATAGCTACACTATGTTTATCTAACTAATAAACTAGTTAGATAAACTAGTAAATCTGACAGCTGTGTTTAGGTAAACTAATGTAGCTGCAACATGTATAGCTAGATAGCTAAAAGCAGTCTAGCTAGAATAGTTTATGTAAACATAGCTTATTAGCTAGGGTAAATAGTTTAGCTTGTTAATACACTCATTTTTGCTTAAATAGTTCAAATAGCTTAAGATAGTTTTAACTAAAATAGTTAAATTCTTGTCTAGCTACAGTAGTTTATCTAAACATTGTTTATTAGCTAGCTAAACATAGCCTAGCTACAAAAGACAGCTAAGCATAGCTTATATTGCATTTGGGAGCTTATGGGAAGGTTGTATATATCAGATGGTTTACTAGTAAATACAGTTTCACTCCGTTTGGGTGTTTGAAAGCGTGTTACTCTCATTCTGCTTTTTCTCAGTTATGTTACGTAATCAGATCTAATTTTAAGATTATTTTAATAGAAAACACATACCAACAAAATTTCACATTCAAGTTTGCAATTTTCTCTGGGGTAGAGGTAAAGGGACATGACATGTCACATTGTAAAGTCATTCATCTTCTAGAATCCAGTTTACACATGGTAAATACAACTTTGTCAAATTGTTGGGAAACTTTCCTATTTTCAGAAACTGTGAATGCAGCATTATTATTAAACAAGCAAACAAAGGAACATTTCTATGTAGAAAATTATCATTATGGTTATATTAAAATGTTAAATATTTATATCTTTTTAATATTTATGTTTCATATAAATGTTATCTTCCCATCCTGATCATGATGTAAGGAGAGTGGCCACTGTATAAAAAGGTGAATAATAATTTTTTTTGAAAAACAACACTGGACAAAAACCTAAACCTACGACGCACTGAAGTCTATTACGATTTGGTTAATTGATAAAAATGCATGTTGAATTTGCTTTAATGTCTCAATAAAGTGTAATTGCATCAGCATGCATGGCTTTGTACAAAGCGACAGTGGCAAAGTTGTGTGTGTGTTGAGTAAAGTTAAGTGTTTTGAAAGAGAAGCTCCAGTCATGGCACAAAAACACACAATTAGGAATGATGTACTACAGAGAGGGGAGATAGAAACAGAAAGAAAAAAAGATATATAGATAGATAGAGAGAGAGAGAGAGAGAGAGACAGGGAGAGAGACAGAGAGAGACAGAGAGAGAGAGAGAGAGAGAGAGAGAAGAATGGAGTGTGCTAGTTTCTTGGGCGTCCTTCCCAGGTCTCCAAAACAGACATTATGTCCTGTCCATCTCCTGTAAAAAATGAAAAAGCCCTTTAAAGTTTATTTCTGAATTTAATCTAAATTTTACCAAAAGATTCACACCTGACTTCAAACTTTTGAGGCCAAAGTTTTAGATTTAGACAAGCATTAGTGCAAATTTATCTACAGGTTTTTGGTGTTTGTTACATGTGACAGGTTTTTCTGCAAATATTTCTGCATTTCTAAGAATTTCTACACGTTTTTCAACAAATATTTCTACAAGTATTTCTATACAAATTCTGCAAACATTTAAAAGTTTCTCTATATGTTCTCTACATGCTCCCACTTTAATTTAATTAAGCAGAATTTAAAATATGATTTTGGTCATATTTGGACTCTTCTTTCTCCACTCTATTTCTCTCTCTCTTGCGAAACCACCCCACCCCCACCCTGCCTGGCCTCGCCTACACACAAAGTTATTTCAGTACAGTGCAGTATACCACCTCTCTCTCACAATACAGTTAAAGTGTTCAGTGTGTGTGTGTGTGTGTGTGTGTGTGTGTGTGTGTCTGTGTGTGTGTGTGTGTTACCTGCTCTGCTAAACCATTTCATACTGATTAGCAGTGATAAACCGTGACAGACAGCACGCCAACAGCATCCCGATCAGCTGAAAACAAACACACACACATAATAATGACACGTAATCCTGTCATTATCAGACTTTTTATATTAATGAGTCCAAATAAATCTGAACAGAATTACAGTTCTATATTCCAGGCACTGAAGAACTGACAAAAACCAAACTTCATATACAGACACATCTGCACCTGTTTCTAACAGGTCTACAGATCCTAAAGACAATTTAAGAATTCTGCAGATTCTAGTGCAAATCTGAAGATTCTGAAAAAATCTAGAGATTCTAATACTCTAAAATAGTAAAGTAAAGTCCTAGAATAGAAATTCTACAAATTCTAAACATTCCAGTGCAATGCTGGTACCAGGCATGTGGGTGCCCTAAGCCCAAATGCTTTGTGTGCCCCCATCCTGCCTCCCTCCATCACTTAAGTCTCCACCATGCAACCAGCACGTTGATTCTTAAAAATTGTATATATTCTAGTGCAGATTCTAAAACAAATTTACTAATCCTAATACAGATTTATAGTGTGGATTATAAAAGTTCTACATATTCCAGTAGATTCTATAGATTCTGCCAATTCTAAGGCAGTTTTAACATTCTACAGATTTTATGACAGATCCTAAAACTTCTACAGTAGATTCTAAAAAGTAAACAGAATCTGATGTAGATCCTAAAACTCTTACAGATTCTAGTTCAGATTCTAAGTAGATTAAAAATTAATTCTAGTGTAAACTTTACAGATTCTAAGCCTTTGCACCTGAACTTTCTGAACTAAAGAGAAACTGTGAATAAGTTCAAGTCTTAATGATATTGGCTGTGCGGTCAGACTGGTGGTTTGGTGGGTTCCTAAATCAGTAAGTTAAACACTTTCCAGCTGTTACTGAACTGAATCAAATGAGTGAAGAGAGTGAAGCTTTAACGATGCTGCAGAGAACAGAGACAGAGAGAGACACAGAGAGGAGGGGGGGGGGGTCATGGTGAATCTGCTGTCTGTTTTAATACACACACACACACACACACACACACACACACACACTCCTGAGGTTTAGATCCATTAGAGTGGCCACTTATCTAAGAGGTGTCATTGATCTTGGTCGGCCCTTCGCTACCAGATAGTGTTTACAGTTCAATTAACACTGAGTGTGTGTGTGTGGTCAGGGCTGGCTGGTCTTCCCTCCAGACCCATTAGTACTGATGAGGTGGTCAGTGTGTGTGCTGAGGGCAACGGCAGGGCGGCGGGAAAAATTTAATGGAGCAAATCAACCACAGAGAGAGAGAGAGAGAGAGAGAGAGAGAGAGAGATAGTGAGAGAGAGAGAGAGAGAGATAGAGAGAGTGAGAGTGAGAGTGAGAGTGAGAGTGAGAGAGAGAGAGAGAGAGGGAGATAGTGCTGCCATGACAACACAGTGCTGAGTGGAGATTTGGGCTGTCTGTTTTTTTCCTGCCCTTCATTTAGTAAACACACACCATTCTGTGTGTGTGTGTGTGTGTCCCCCACAGCTGGGGTTTGCTGTGAATGCACCTACTTCACACACAATCAGTCCCAATGTCACTCACACATACACAGAGCCATGGACTATTATGCAAATTGCAGATCAGCATTTTATCTTATATTCTCTCTCTCTCTCTCTCGCTCTAGTTTTAGTTAATTTGCTGGTAGAGTTATGTTTTGCTGAAGGTACTTCCAGTGCACAGCTAGACATAACTTTAACTTTCATGAAGAGGTTCATCAAAGCAGTTGAACAAGAGGACCACAGAAAACGGGTCATGGCACCATCACACCATCAGCTGAGCTACAGACTGAAACTAAAAACAACTACAAACTACACTTTAACACATTATTAACTTTGACCACTAAACACTACAGGTTCCAAAAAATATCAAGTTATTCTAAAAAGATATTATATTGACATCAGATGTACCTGTGAGAAGGCGATCCCAAATGTCACTCCAGCAATGATGCCCATATTAGTCTCAATAAAGGAAGTCACCAGCTCATAACAACCCTAAAAACACAACACATGAGACAGAGTGAGACTTTCCCGCACAGTAGTGTCTCTTAGTCCATGTTCCCACATTTAACTTCATTCCTCTCGTCATCTGTCTTTCCTGATGTCTTCATTCCTGCCGTGCTCTGGTCACTATACCCACCTTCCTGTAAACCTTCCCAGTCCTCATATCATACTGACTATGGTCTTGTAATGCCAGGTTCACACTACATTGAGCTGTAATCGCGAGTCTTTCATTTGTTGTGGCTTTCACACTACATGACTGGTCGGCAATGCAGGGTCACAAACTACACGATTTTTCATCACAGATTCCTGGCTGCTCTCCAAAAACACATTTTGTCATGACAACAGAACAGTACAGCCGGCCCGCAGGCTATTTGTTGCTGCTGCCATTTTTAGGACAAAACAGAACCCAGCAAATGTGTATATTATTGGAGGGAAAAAGATAAACACACAGAGTCGCCGCCTTCAAACCAGAACTGGCTAGTTTATTTTCATAGTTTTTCACTTGTCAAAATAAGAGACCTACACAAATATCACCATAGTGAGAGCACAAATTAATAAACTAACAATATTACATTCATAATGTTGCCAGCTTTATTTCATCTGTCCATTATACTGATCACAGATATAATCAATCACATTATTTCTGCAGTGCTGTCACAATAACACAATAACAATAACAGAGAGATTACGTCACCGGACACAAGGTTCTCTCTCTACTTGATCTCATTGGTTGTATGTAGTTACTGCTGTTGACAGTCTCCCGACTGGATCTCAGACATTCAGCATGTCAAATATCTCCCGGTGTCTGCGACTGGTCAGTGATCAATCAGGGATGGCTCAGCAAAAGTCTTTCCACAGTTCACACTACACGACTGAGTGAGCCCCAAGTCATCCCCAACTCACTTCCAAGCAGAGCGATCTACAAAAAACTGGTCGGCGACTGGAAAACTGGGCTAAAATTGTGTAGTGTGAACTAGGCATTGTAGTTCCATTTTTTTTCAATTTTCTAGACATTCAAAGCTCTTTGAGAGACAATAAACAGTGATCTCAAACACCACCTGCCGCCGGACCGCACCAGAACTCTTATCACGCATTAGATACTAGCCAGAGAGGTGATGAGAGACTGAGCCAGATTATGAAGATGGAGATTATTTGAAGGGACATTTACTCTTTTAGAGGACATGACCAGATATCTTCTTCTGACCCCCGACAATGGAGGTTTATACAGTACAGTGTTCCAGTCTGCACTGGGTCATTAGGATCCAGGAATAGCATCTCCTGTTGTCCACTAACACCACTTTCAGCAGACATACAAAGTTTTCCTTGGAGGTCTCCCATATAAGACCTAATCAGACCCAGACCTGCTTAGCTTTAGTGGATTTACAAGAGCTATGGCTGCTGCCACTAGAGACGCCATGTTAAGTGTTACAAGCTTTCTCTTTCATATTCCAAACAGTAACCAAAAGCTCAGAAGTTTTAGGTCAGTGGAGGAAACTGGACTCAAACACGATGTGTACAGCACAGGTCCATTTATAGCCCTGTTTACAGTCGTAGTCTGAGTACTGTCTGCATACTGTTGCCCACCTTAGGACATGTTTAGAGGAAGAATGAGACAAACCTGAAACACTTTGAAACACTGAAACATTATAAAGTGCTAAACATCTTACTGTCCCAACATTTTTTTGAATGTGTTGCAAGTCTGAAATGAAAGAAAAAATAAGGAAAACTGAGAGTTTGCATTTTCTATACCATCCCAACATTTTCTTACGTGGGATTGTATAATGATACCTTTTGGCCAAAAATCTTTATTACATGAGCTAGACTTTGATAGCCTTAGCAGTCTGACTGACTAAAAGATGTAAATGGACTGAAATTGTATCACTGGTGTGCCAGAGAGAAGTACAGCTGAAAGAAGGAATACATCAAACTTGTTCTCCCATCAACACAAGAACACCATCCCTCTGTGCAGATTAAAGTGGGTGTCTAGTTAATAACTGCCTCCCTATCAAAATTGTGTGAAATTTACGCTATAAAATGTGTTTTTCATGCACATTCCACACGGCAAACAACAGCAAAAGTGCTGAGTCATCCGAACTTATAGACACGCCGGTGCTGGATATCTTGTGCTTGTGTTCATGAACCACGTGCCGTGCTTTATGTGCATGTCTATGTTAAGGCCCATTCACACTGATTCAGATTTTTCTGAACTCAATGTGAAAGATGGCAGTAATTTATGTGCATTCATTTACAAAATTTTACGTGCCTATTTTTTGACCCTTAAAATCAAGCTCAGTGTGAAAGCCTGAAAAGTGAAATCTCTATTATGAGGATCATGTCAGAAATCATCCCCTCTGTCTGCAGTATCTGCTCATTTCCCACTAACTTAGTAGAAAACGGATGCATAAACAGTAATTGATCAGACACTGAGCCATATTACATGATTTTACGGTGATACGTACATAATTGTACTGAACATTTTAAATGCAGGAACTTTACTGCTAAGAGTTAGTGTAAAGTGTACTATTAGAACTTTTACTATTTCCAAGTTTCAACTACAATAGTTAGTTTAAAAAAACCTTTTATTGTCGTTTTTTAAGAGTCTGTGTAGCTTATAATAGTATATGTGAAATACCGTGATACCACAATATTTTCTCAATATTATCATACCGTGAAAATCTTGTTGCAATTTTAGTGTCTACCCAGTGATGGATTGGTGCCCTGTCCTGGGCTTGGCTAGGATAGTCTGTAATGACTGTGCCTAATGAGGGGGTAGGGGACTAACCGCAACCCTGATGAGGATTAAGCGGATAAGATAATGGATGGATAGAAGGATATGGTGCTGCTTATGGACCCCAGGTGTTCAGAAACAACCCTGTGTGTGTGTGTGTGTGTGTATTACCTGCTGGTATACTTTGCTGGATGCTATGGTGACATTGCGTAAGTCTGATGAACTGCAGTCAGAGATGTTGACGCAGCAGCTCGGGGGGATACCATTAACAGGAAAATACACACTGGTGAACCAACTAGTGTAGTTCTTCACTCCACAACAACGCAACTAGAGAGAGAGAGAGAGAGAGGGAGGGAGAGAGGGAGAGACAGAAAGAGAGAGAGAGAGAGAGGGAGAGACAGAAAGAGAGAGAGAGAGAGAGAGAGAGAGAGAGAGAGAGAGAGAGAGAGAGAGAGAGATTAAAACATCTGAATATGACCAATTATTATTCTGGGTGGGATTTTTTGGCTTTTTGCTGCCATCTAGTGGACAACATTAGAAAAAGCAACACTCCCTGCATTTGCATTAAATTAAACAATCTGCATATTCTCATGATAGAAGAGAGAGAGAGAGAGAGAATATTAAGCGTGCAAGCTAAAATAATTTTTTGAAAGTGAAAGTAAACTTTCTGCACTCTCAACCCAGAAACTGTGTTTCTACAGGGACCCTTGGTCCAACTCTTGGCACAAAACCCATACTTCTCCCTCACTACTGGGCACCCCAGTAGCCCCCCTTTAACCTTTAACCCATTATGGGCCCTTTAACAGATCTGACTGTGTTCACTCACACTTCTCTGGACGTTATCCACAGCCAGACTCTTCTCATCCTGCGCATTATAATTTTTCACTGCCTCACTGTAGGTCCTCTGAAAGGTGCCTTTAATCTGTAGGAACACACACACACACACACACACACACACAGACACACACACAATCAGACATCACATTCCTCACACCCTCCAGACTCAAACAGATGGAGTAACTGAAGCGTCCTGGGTGGTCAAACTTGCATGTTTGTGTGTGTGTTTGTCACCTCATGACGGAAAACAAAGCCAGAGATGCCAGCGACCAGCTCTGCCAGGAACACCAGCGAGAGGAACATTGCATACTGGAGAGTGACAGAGAGAGAGAGAGAGAGAGAGACAGAGAGACAGAGCAGCAGAGAGAGAGAGAGAGAGAGGGAGAGAGGGAGAGAGAAAGAGTAGTTAGAAATGAACAGAAAATATAATATAGTAAATATAGTGTTGGGAGTCTTGCCCAGTGAACCCCAGTCTACCACATGGGAGGCAGGGTTGTTAGAAGATCACATTTGTATAACTGTCTCCACTCTACATATGCATTAGTAGGTGTGGCCACTGAAGAACCATGTTATCATACTAAGCACTACATAAAGCATGTAAATGTTTTTTTGCCTTATCTTATTTAGAACCCCCCCTCTCTCTCTCCAGCTGTCTCTGTATCTATCTTTCCCTCTCAGTATCTCACTACATCCCTTACTCTCTCTTTGCATCTCTCTCTCTCTGTCTTTCTCTCACCAGTTTGAGCATCCATGGGCTCCCCCTGCAGGTGGCGAAGCAGCCAAACAGGCCAAAGACGATGATGGTGATTCCAGTGCCGATGAGAACGTATGGAGCGTTTGTGGAGTTATCAGCAATCAGTGAGATATACGGACCCAACATGAACTTTCCCCATAATCCCACTGCCAGCAGGATCGCCCCTGTGATCTGAGAGAGAGAGAGAGAGAGAGAGAGAGAGAATTTCACAATTCAAAAAATGATGATCAAATATTGGATACACTTAAAAAACAGTGATCCCCACCACTACCATCAGACAGCCCTGCAATGCCAAGAGCTGAGGCAAGAGAAGAGTTCCTTTCCACAGCTGGTCCTGAGCCTGAGCTCACTAACACACACTAACACCAGTACAGGTCAGGACCAGTTGGCAGTACCATCATTTAGACAAAACCAAATTCTGACACCCCAAACTACATCACACATTGGACCACACAAACACAAGCACAAAGCAGAATGCAGTGCTATTTGGCCCTAAAATGACAGTACACTGTAGCAGAGTACCTGAGCACAGTGACTGATCCTAAACACATAACCACACTGATAAAGTACAGAATCAGTGACCACAGCCTGGCTGTACAGACCGGCCGCTACAGACAGTCCTGGCAGCCTAAAGAGCAGTAGTAGACAATGTACTACACTGTAGAGACAGAGCTGCACTTCCTCACACAGTGTGATAAATATAAACAGACTCACCAAATTTATTTTCAACTATTTGAGAAAATTCATCCTCAGTTCAGCTGTTTATCTAATGAGCTCAAACTGCCTGTCCTGCTGGGAGAGCAGAGAGACAGCAGTCCTCTGACTGGACAGTACATATCAGCCTGTCACAACATGAGGGACAGTGAGTGATCCTAACACTTTATACACACACACACACACACACACACACACACACACACACCGAAATGCCTTGTCTGTCAACACATTTGTATTCATATATATTTATTTATTTATTTATTTGTATTCATATATATATATATATATATATATATATATATATATATATATATATATATATATATATATAGAGAGAGAGAGAGAGAGAGAGAGAGAGAGAGAGATTATAACATCTGAATATGACCAATTATTATTCTGGGTGGGATTTTTTGGCTTTTTGCTGCCATCTAGTGGACAACATTAGAAAAAGCAACACTCCCTGCATTTGCATTAAATTAAACAATCTGCATATTCTCATGATAGGTTAAGATGAAAACTAAGCCATTCAGAGATGTTTGATGTGAAATGCTCCACTGTAGAGAAAAGGAAGAATCATTCACAGTGCTGATGACAGGAAACCAGACGTCTGAAGCCTCTATGAGCTGAGATTTTCACATAAAATGGTTACAGATATTCTGTTTAAACCTTTAACAAATAATGTTTAGCTTATAGTTATGCAATGACAAGGAGCACAACCTGAAGCTGTGAGGCTTCAAACACAAATGCAATAATTTAAAGTCAAAACTCTGAACCCACTCGAAGCTCACAGACTAGTGGGTGTGGTTTGGGACACAGTGTGACTAACAAAAACCTGTAGCTGAAGGCTGCTTCGGCCATGTTAGACAACCGGATTAAGTGATGATGACCATCATAAGTATGGATAAATACTGTCACATCGGTAAGACTTTCATTAAGATCTGGATGAGGTTTGGTGATATTTTTACAGTACCAGCTGGGCTATTTAGGTGACTACTGAGTTCAGGTTCTTCTTTTTTGTTAGCAACGTTAGCCTCACTGCTCCAGTTCTAAAGATGCAAAATTTGGATTCCAGACATGTCTAGGCTTGGCAGGGTTGGCAGAAATATGATTTTCATGACCTGAAATGAGGCCTGCAAGTGCGGTATATGACCAGCAGGTGGCGAGCCAATCTAATAAAGGTGCTGATATGGACATTTAATGTGGTTTCTGATGCTGTATGATGAAGCTGTTGCTTATAAACATGGACTGAAGTACAACATATGTTACTGTACATATTTAGATGCCAGTATGTCATACAGTGACAGAATCCTCAGAAATCTAAATAAATAGTAATTTCATCTTAAATATCAGGATTATATTCAGATAGAAAATATCAAAATAATATAAATAATGTTATCATAAATACAAGTGTAAACACACCCACGACACATTAAAACAATGCTCTCCACAGGACATTCAACAATAAAAACCCCAACAAATACAACCAAAACACCAAGAAACACAATCAGAACCCAATACAATACAACCAAAATCCCACCCAATACAGTCAAAACTTTGTCAATATAGCTAGTAGCCCATTCACTAGTCAAACCCCCTCCCAATAACACCTAAACTCCACCTAATGCAGTCAAATCCCAACTAATACAACCATAACCCCACTCAGTACAATCAAAACTCCAGTCATTAGAGCTGAACCTCTACACAATACATTCAAAAACCCACCCAATACAATGGAACTTCGGTTTTGGTCATTAACCCCTTCTGAAGTGCCTGATGATAACCAAAACAAATGATAACTGAAGCAATATGTTCCATAAGAAATAATGTAAATCCCATGAATCTGTTCCAGACACTCAAAAAAAAAACATTTTGTATAGAATTACTATAGTTTTACATACAGAGCACAATGAGAAATACATACAAGAGACTAATGAAATGGATAAATGAACAATTAACATAATTCTTACAGGTTTACGCTCCATTTTAGAGAGTGCCGGTGTGGTCCAGCCAGCAGCCTTTGTTTTTGTACACCCATTCTCTGGGTTCTCGGCTGCTATTTGTATTCATGCCCATTTTCAGGCAGTAATGCTGCATGCTGTCGCTTTGTGTAATGTGTTTTAGTTTGTTTTGAGCAATATCAATGAGAAAGTACACCAGAATGAACACCAAACGTGTGAATGGATGCTTTGTTTCCATGAAATTAGCACTGATGAAAACTGGTTGTATGAACAATAACCAGGACAAAATTTCCCAGACAAGGGATAACCGAACTGTATGATAACTGAGGTTCCACTGTACAACTGTAACCTCATCCAACAGTCAAAACCCCACCTAATACAATAATAACAACACCTAATACAGTTAAAACCAATACAGTTGAAATCCGACCATTACAAGTATAACCCACACAAAACAGTCAAATCTCCAGCCAATAAAGCTCAAACTGCATTTGAAGCGAAAGCCCAAATCAGTAGTCAAAACCTTACTAACCCAACCACAACCCCTACCCAACACACCCAAAACCATGCCCCACCTACTGTCCCAAAGAATGCAACGTGTGAGAGCTCATATCACGCTCCACAATCAGATTTAAAGGTGACTAACAGACATGCAGTTAGCATCCATGCTAACTGGTAAGGTCTAAGCCTTTATTACTTGTTAGTTACATTAGCATTTAGCTAAAGTTTGAGGAACCAAACATTGGCAGCTATATTTGTGCTTAACAGAATTAAAGTTTACATTTCAGACTCAGAGGCTCATACAGCATTCAGTAAGACAGTGCTCAGTGTTAGCGCTGTGGATAAAAACACATTTTAAAAACAGTATTAATTGGAAATGCTTCTCAGAAATGTGCTGTATTACAATGTCTGGGTGAGTGCAAAGTAAACTGGGTTAAATCAATTTTCTGGGACATTTGTGTGGCTTTCATCAGCACCATGAGATATGCTGGGACATTTAATGGCAGAAACGTCCTGTTAGAGCTGATCTGAGGGCAGTTCTGCGGCTCCCGTTCAGCTGGTTCTGGACCAGGATCTGTGGCATTTAGATCTAGGACTTTCTCTCTTTGGCATGAGGCTAAATCCAGAGCAAATGTCAGTCTTCAAGGAAAAGGAGCACCAGAGGTACAACCATTTCATAACACGACAGAGAGGGCAAAATGCACTTCAGAGAGGGCACCATACTTCCACCCAGTAAAGATACAGACTTACATCACTTCCCTTATAAAATATATTGTGGTACTAACATGATAATTTTGTGCTATAATCATGGTACTTCTTTGGTTTATGCACCTTAAAGCAGAAATTAAAGGGGACAAAGTAATTCAGACGGGTTTATAACCAGTGATTGCACAATGCCTTACAAAAATAAACTGTGGTACATTGCCATAGTATCTGGTGGCATTACCATGGCACATCCAAGTATACCATATTCTAATTGTTTAAGTTTCAATATTTAACTGAATGTAATATACATATTTTAATTGCTCAGCTACCCCACCTGCACCATCTGGTGTTCTGGTGGGGGCCTAGTACCGCCCCACCTACATCATCACATCCATCTGTGTATCAGAATTCTGACCTAACAGTCACAAGACACTGAGTGTGACGTAGACAGTCATGTAACTGGTACAATATAAGATACCACTGCTACATTTACCTCTGTCACCCTCTCTCTCCCCCTCTTTCTTTCTCTCTCTCCCCCTCTTCCCCCCCCCCTCTCTCTCTCTGGCTCTTTCGCTGTCTGCCTGTCTCTCTCTCTCTCTCTCTTTCCCTCTTTATCTCTCATACATTTCCCTCTTTCAATCATCCTTTCTTTCCATCTCTACTTCTGTTACTCCCTCTCTCTCAGGCTTCATGAGGAAAGTGATAATTAAGGTGTAAAAAAAGTGGGTATATGAGAGAGAGAGAGAGAAAGAGAGAGAGAGAAGCACTGTCTACTGTGGTGTTGTTATTCTGACCATGTCTGCTGTAGCATTAGAGAGAGAGAGAGAGAGAGAAAACAAGTGAAGATAGAGGTGCGTCACCAGCCTCGAAGAGAGGTGAGAAAGTGAGAGAAGAAAAAGAGAGTAAGAACGAGAGAAAGAAGAGAATGAGTCAGACTTTCAGAAAGAGTGTTGGAGGGTGAGAGAAGAGAAATGACAGATCATTTAGTTCAAGACAGAACCAAGACTGTGTACATGCTGAGCAAAGGTCTGAGCCTAAAGGCTGAGATAACTTCTGCATTGTATGGTGGAGGTACCAGGTCACCACGTACCCTACACTATAGAAAAGCACCACCCTTATCAAAACCACTGTGCCGCCATTTTTAAATTGAGTTGTATGCACATGGATCACACTGAGGAGACATTAAGAGACAGTGAGAGATTCTATCAAACGTTGGTTTGGACATACAGAATGTATGAAGTCAATACTGTGGAAGAGAAACCTGCCAACTAGTATTCTGGAGGTGTAACTGCATTGCAGACACTAACACGAGTAGCAACTTGTGTAAGGTAGGCTAGGTGTACATCAGCCTTTAGACTACTGCATCCACAGGTTTCTTTCATGCCTGAGTGATGAAGCCCCGTTCCCACGGTCAAATAACCCATCCAAAGGTCAGTTATATGAGCTTCCAGTCCAACAGGGGGCGATAACATCTCACACAGAATTGCCTACACAGATATTATTCATGTTCTTGATACAGTCATGGCCAAAAGTGTTGGTACTCCTGAAGTATTTCTCCCAGAAAATTATTGCAATTACACATGTTTTGTTATACACATGTTTATTTCCTTTGTGTGTATTGGAACACAAAAAACAGA
>BRDA01003193.1:0-17322 GCA_036984385.1 Crenuchus spilurus
TTCTATTTTGGAGTCCAAATATTTATTCTTGATAGCTGAAATTGTGAAATTAACATTTCTAATGAACACAAAAAATGTCACCTAAACATCCTACAAAATTTCTCTTAAGCCTCTGAGGGTTGATCCAGATGTTAGTGAAGATGTTACAGACTAGTGGGTGTGGTTTAGGACACAGTCAGACTTACAAACAATAGCACTTGTGTAGCTGAATGCTGTGTCAGCCATCTTGAAGCAGGACGTGCTGATGCAAAGTGTTGTAAATATATTTTTATTTTGTTTGTGGTACCAATAGTTTGGCACCAACTGTTGAAAAGTTTTTACTTGTTCTGGATCCCAGGGTTTGAGATCAATTGAAAAGATGTTTCTTCCAGCACCAGTTGAAGAGAGTCAGGAGACCAGCGGAGTGTTTAAGATTCTTCTTTATTATTGAGGATGCTTCTTTTGGTGATGAGCAGATCTGCAGTTTCTGTCTCACTGTTCACCTCGCTGTCTACCTTCACTGTGTTAAAGTCAGGTTTTTATAGAGAATGCAGCCCCCTCTGGCTAACAGTAATAGTAATTTAGCTGACCATGGGGAAACTCAGTGTAAGACAGTAAGACAGTGGGATTCAATCGAGATAACAGTGAACAGTAGTGAATTTGATTAGCATTGGCTTAAGAGTCAACACTGAGCACAAACATGTGATCACTCAAGGAAGAGTTGACTAATACAGAAAAATTAGTGCTGATGAGGAATCTGATGCAAGACTGTCTGAAGTGTCTGTCTGAGCTTTTATTTAGTAAGTCTGACTGTGTCCTAAACTACACCCACTAGTCTGTCACAGCTTCATTGATGTTTTGTTGATTTTTTTTTAATGTCTGGGTTATTAGGGTGTCTATAGAGTTCTACTGTTTTGTTAATAGGGTAAGACTCAGTTAAGCTAAATTTGGACTCCAAATGTCTTGTTTGATTGAATATATCAGTAGGAGATTGAGTAAACATTTCAAAATTAAAGTATATGACTCCGGGGCCTGATGGATATCCAAGTGAATTTTTTAAGAAATTTGCCGAGCAACTTGGCCCTGTTCTGATACCAGTGTATGAAGAGTCATTTGCTTCTGGCCTGCTACCTCCAACTATCCGTGAAGCTGTAATCTCTCTCATTTTCAAAAAGGGTAAAACCCCCTTAGATTGCAGCTAATATTGTTCCATATCCCTTTTAAATGTAGATAACAAATTACTCACAAAAATGCTGGCTCATCGATTAGAGACTATATTGCCATCCATAATAGCAGATGATCAGACGGGCTTTATAAAAAATCGTCATTCATACTATAATGTGCACAGACTTCTTAACATCCTTTACACCCCCACTACATCTAATTGTTCCAAGATAGTGCTGTCCCTGGATGCAGAGAAAGCATTTGATCGGGTGGAATGGAACTACCTTTTCTATACATTAAAACGCTATAGATTCGGCCCAAAATTTATCAATTGGATTAAAGTCATTTACTCCACACCAATGGCAGCAGTTTGTACAAACAAAAATATTTCACCCTTTTTTCAGTTACACCGTGGTACCAGACAGGGCTGTTGTCTATCCCCATTACTGTTTGTCCTTGCAGTAGAGCCCTTAGCTACAGCAGTGAGAAATGAGGTTAATATTAAGGGACTAGTGAGGGGAGGAGTAGAGCATAAAGTTTCTTTATACGCGGATGACATGCTTGTATATTGCGGATTCTTTAAATAGTTTACCAAAATTCCTTGACCTTCTAAGTGCATTTAGTTCTGTATCCGGATACAGGATTAACCTGGAAAAAAGTGAATTATTACCAATAAGTCATCCCTTAAATATATCAGGATACAATGCATTTCCTTTCAGAGTAAACAATGACAAATTTAAATACTTGGGAATTCACACATAAATTTCAAAATCTTTATAATGTCAATTTTCCATCTCTTTTGGCTAGTTTAAAGAAGGATTTTGCACATTGGAATTTGCTCTCTTTGTCATTGGGGGGTAGGATTAACACCATTAAAATGAATGTGCTTCCCAGATTCCTATATTTATTTCAGTGTCTACCAATTTTCTTAACGAAATCATTCTTTATACAATTGGACAAACGGATATCTGGATTTATTTGGAATAATTGAAATCCTCGAATCCATAGAAATATATTGCATCGCTCTCACAGTCAAGGAGGACTATCTTTACCTAATTTTCAATATTATTATTGGGCTTCAAATATTAAGACCATGTTACATTGGATAAATAAAACAGAAACTGGTATATCACCAAAATGGTTATATTTAGAAGAATCATCCTGTCATTCCTCTTCACTGCATGCATTGTTTTGTTCAAAGTTGCCTCTATTAAAACCCCTATCTAATTATACATTGAATCCAATTGTAAAACAATCATTAAAAATTTGGTTACAATTTAGAAGAACTTTTTCGCTCAAAGAGTTATCTATAAGTAGCCCGATTATGAAAAATGATCTGTTCATCCCTTCTACCATGGATCAGGCCTTTGCATGTTGGACAGATAAGGAATTAATGTATTAAAAGATTTATATATTGATAAGACATTTGCATCTTTTGACCAGCTTAGGAAAGAGTACAAAGTTCCTCATTCCCAATTTTTTAGGTACTTACAACTTCGCAGCTTTGTTTCAGCAAGTTACTCCCAATTTCCTGCTTTACCACCTCCTTCTCTGTTAGATACAATTCTAAGTGTAAACCCAAGGTCAAAAAAGATAACAGGAATTATATATACATTACTAATTTCTTCGGATTTGTATCCTCTAAATACATTAAAGCAGCAATGGGAGGAAGAACTTGACATTAATATATCAGCTGAATTGTGACAAAATATTTTGGACCAGATACACTCTTCTTCAATATGCTTGAGACACACCATAATCCAGTTTAAGATTGTATATCGCATTCATTGGACTAATTTGCAAGGTTGGCCAAATTTATGTCAGATATTAATCCAATGCGTGACAGATGTGAAATAGAGTCAGCTACTCATGCTCACATGTTTTGGTTTTGCTCAAAGCTAACAATTTTTTGGCAGTCAGTTTTTTGATTTTCTCTCAAAAGTGTTTGAACAACCGGTTCAGCCCTCCCCTATTATAGCACTTTTTGGAGTGACTTCTCAGGTGCTGCATTTAGGGAGGTTCTTCTCAAAGGTAGTAGCCTTTGCCACACTGGTGGCTAGATGGCTTATTTTACTCAGATGGAAAGAAAAGAATCCTCCTACTTTTAAAAATTGGTTGAACGACTTAATGCAGTTTCTGACTTTGGAAAAAATCCGGTATGCTTTGGTGGGGTGTAATGATATATATTATTATATATTATATATATTATTATTATTATATATAATTTTTTTTTCATTTTCTTTATATCTTTATTAAGAATGTTTGTCTTTATATTTAGAGATAGTATTTTTTGACGCATTGTTTAATCTGTGTTTGAGGTGCAGTTTGGCGTGGGTGGGTGGTTTTTTTTTTGTGTTTGTTCGTTTGTTTTTTTCCTTTCATTTGTCTGTTTGTTTTGCAAATAATCCAAAAAATCAATAAAAGACCTTTGTTGAAAAAAAAAATTAAAGTATATGAATAATTATGTATCTGATGTCTCAGTACTGTATTGGGATATTCTACTGTTCTACTTTGATTAAATTTGTTTATTTGTCTTCAGCAAAAGACTTGGTGAAAAAGCTGCTGGTTGTAGATCCTGTGAAACGACTCAGTATTTCTGGAGCTCTGGAACATCCATGGCTTAACGTAAGAGTCAAAACCTTCAGAAAATCCCAAAAATTTTTTATTCTAAGATTGGAGAATCATTATTTATAAAACTAATTATAGCTGTTTAACACAAGCACACAAACATTTTATATTGAGCTCAATGTTAATTATAGAATAATGGATATTGATGGTTTGCTAATTTTGGTATTAAATTGTGATTAGATTTTAGATTTGATTTAAAAGTATAAAATAAGTGAATGTTTATTTTGTAAAATATGCGAGAGCTCTGGTTTTTAACACAGAGCAAGTTTTGCAAGAGAGGTCAATGAATTTGGTTGTTTGTAGGACACCGAGATGAGAAGAACTGCAGACAGGCTGATGAACCTGGGAGAGGCCATCACCATGGCAACAGAATCCAACCAGTCAAAAGTGAGACAAACTGACCAATTGGATTCTTCACAAATGTGACCCCGCTAGGGAAAATCAGGTCGAAGTGTTTTTTTTTTTTTGTTTGTTTTTTTTTAAACAACTTTTTGCGAATTTAAGTTTTGTTTTTGATCAAAATATGTACTCCGATAGATATCTGAGACTGTTATCTTTCATTTACAGCAACAATACTGAGTGGCTAAGTTTTGTTGCTAATGTGAGTGACACGATATTGACACGATATCTCAATAAGTTGCCCAGTGACTTTGGCCTGGTTTTCCCTGGCGGGGTCACAAATGTGTGTGTGTGTGTGTGTGTGTGTGTGTGTGTGTGTAAAGGTTAGTGCCCCCTGGTTTAAACTCCAGGAATTTATTAATGTCTTTGGTGTAAATAAGTGAATTATCTTCTGTAGAGCTTCTGTATGTTTTAATACACACTCATTCTTTAGTTTAATATTCTGGAACAAAATTAAGTGTAAAATGTGTTTTGTGCAAAAGTTACAGTACATTCATTTTTATTTACTTTTTGCCATCATGTGTTAATTCTCTTAAAGGCTAAAATATGAAAAAAGACTATGCATATAAGTCTTAAACCTATAAGTCATAAACTGCTATGACAGAAGTGTGTTCATCGTAGTGTTACTTTTACTTCCACTTTCTAGCAGTTTTAGGAACTGAAGATGATATATTTTGGCCACTGAACAGTCTGTTCTGTGGTGTGTGGTTCTCCTCTTTATCTTCAGTAGGAGACGGATCTGTACCACAGCAGGTCACATACAGTCTGTTCTGCTGCAGCACAACAAGCAGAACCAGGTCTACATCGTCAATGAAATAATCAGACTTCCTGGGAAAAGACGCTGTCTTGACGGCAGTACTCTAAAATCCCAACACAGACCTCCATGTCAACAACACCTTCACATATATACAGGTCACCCAGCTGTGAGCACTGATGGACCACCACGTCATGACTTAGAGATGATTTGAGTCCTGATTCTGGCTTGTGTAATAGTGTGTCAGGTTGTGTAACTTTATGGTCTTTATCAGTGGCAGCTGGTGAAAAATATTGTAGTTTTAAGGTTTAGATTGTAGGTTTAACTGCCTGTTTATAGGCACTTTCCACAACCATCCCAGTATTTCTGAACACAAACTGCAGGATCGCAGTGCTCTGTGAAAAAGACTATTTGATTGACATTAAAGACTAATAGTTCATGAAATCTGTAGTTGGTGTCATAAAGATAGAAAATAGAGTGTGTCATTAGATTGGCAACTGAGTCTGGTCCACACATACAATAAAATGAACAAAAACACTATTGCCACTAAATTTTAGCCTTCCTAGAGACAAGTATTACATCAATAACATCAGATTTTCCTACTCCACCACTGACTGACCGCCTGCCTATAAATGAAGGCAACAGATTTGAGGATGCCGATTGACTAAATGTGTGTTGTATCTTTTACACACGTATGTAAACTAACTTTTACATACCTGTGTATTTAAATTATTCTAACTTTAATTAGTTATAATTTTTTGATTTTATGATTGTGATTTAGATTTCTATTATTTTTGTTTGTAGGGTTCTAAGAGAAAAGCCACAGAACCTGCAGAACAGGTGGATCCCAAAAGACGCCCTCCAAGATGTAAATAATTCTGTGTATATTAGTTTGTTTCAATAAACATTTTGACGTTTTATTTTTTTCTTTGACTTATTCTTATTAAAAATAGATTATTGTTTATTTAAAGGCACAGAACATTTAGAAATGTAAATCACAACAAACTCCAGTGTTTTTAAACTTCAGCTTGATTAAACTCCAGCCTTATTAAAATCCAGCCTTGTTAATCTCAGACTTAATTAAAATCAGGCCTTATTAACCTGCAAGTTCATTAAAATTCAACCTGATTAATCTACAGCTTTATTAATCTCTGACTTCAGTAAAATCCCGCCTTATTAATCTCTAGCTTTATTAAAAATCCAGATTTATTAATCTCTAGCTTTACTAAACTCCAGCTTTATTCATCTCCAGTCTGGTTTATAGTTTTGCTGTGGTTTTGTCTCTGAGGCGGAAGAGAACGCTGTGAGCTTCTTTAAATGGTTCTCCGAGAGCCGACTGAACTCTGGCCCTCCAGTGCTGGAGCTTCGGACGGTTCTTCAGGATGTCTCGACCTCCACCAAGAGGCTACAACAGAAATGTAAAAATAATTCTACTGTAATTATCAGTGATTTTTAAAAATATAAAAAAATATCAGAAGTCCAGGAGACTCCGTTTCTGAAAAATGATTGAGTAAATCAGCTCCCAGACACCTTGTGTGTTTAAGGTGGTAGTAAAAGTCAGGCTATAAATACCTTCTTTCTTACAGAAACTGCTTGTCAAGGACCTGCATTGACTTCTAGAAGTAAATCTTGTCCTAAAACGAACACGTTTTCAGTCACAGGCTATGAAACCCACCGGTGGTCCCTGTCCATCAGTTTGGTCTTTCAGCCACAATTCTGAGGAGAATGTCTTGTAGACTGGGATTGTTAACACTGCTGGTAGACCTGTATAACCGTACGCTTCCATACGCCTGCAAATTCAGCTACTTCCTTCACACTCAGACCTTTAATACAATCACTCCTTTATCATTAACATCCGAGACATTCACTGCACTGTACCACCTCTTTTCAATCTACGAATCCCCTCACACACCCTGCAGGTATTTAAATCCTGATCATCCTCATACAGCGCAATCTGCAGGAGCCTGAATTTACCTTAAACACACAATGACTCATTGTCTGTCTGAGGAGCTTATATTTAAAAAGAATTGACATTTGTGACCTGCATGATTTCACAAATGGCAAGAAGGTCAGCAATGGTGACATCATCTCCACAGAGGAAAGCCTGCTTTCTGAGGAACATCTCCTCCATCATCTGCAGGGTCTCATCCAGCTTCTTGAGAGCTTTCTGCAGCTTCGGCTGATCAACAGGACCACCTGACATACGTACCATTAACACCTGTATACAAGTACACACCAAACCATTATCACCTGTACACACACACCACACACCATTAACAAATGTATACCCACGCATACCACGCCCCATTAACACATATATACAGACACACACACACAAACACACCAAACCATTATCACATGTACACATACACCACACCCCATTAACACATGTATACACACACATACACAACACCAAACTGACCTCTATGATGAAGACGGTTGCTGTGTGTAAGCGAGTGTGTGTGTGGTGCCAGGCTGTGTATTCGTCCACTCGAGCACGACGCTGTGGGTCACGTGGATACCAATGATCCGGAACATTAAACACAGTCGACAGGTACTTCAGTATGGCATCACTTAGAACATATAAAAATGAAGATTAAAAATGTTTTTCAGATTTGAATTTCATTTTAAAATTAATGAACAATCATCTTTTGTGGTCAATTCTATCACTTTGTTTTGTTCTTTGTGATACAAATGATAATTTCCAGCACAGTACATTCTGTTGGCCAACACCACACCCCATTCAGACTACAGAACAAACATCAACACATCCTCCATCTCCAACTGCCACTCAGCCTGCTCCGAGAGTCTGTAAAAAGGATGTACACAAACTTTACCAATAACAGAAAGACAAGAAAGTACCAGGCCCAGATGGTGTTTCCCTTCCTTTCTGAAGGTTTGTGCTGACCAATTCATGCCTGTATTCACTCAGATCTTCAACAGACCATTGAAGTTGTGTGAAGTGCCCTCGTGCTTTAGCGCTCCACCAAAATCCCTCTCCCAAAAACCACAACCATCACAGGACCGCATGACTACAGACCCTTGCCTTGACCTCTGTATTAATTCAAGAAACTGGTAGTAGCACACGTAAAGACATCACCATCCCCCCTACTGCACCCACGGCAGTTTGAATATAGATCCAACAAGTCTGTGATAATGCAGTGAACATGGGACTTCATCCTTCAACAACCTGAACAGCCAAGAGTCCTGTTCTTAGATTTCAGCTCAGCATTCAACACCATTAACCTGAAACTGCTCTACAACAAACTATCCCAATTCATTGTGCCTGCTTCCAACTGCCAGTGGATCAATAGCTTCCTCACAGGTAGAGAGCCGAGGGTGAAACTGGGAAAATGTTGAACTCGATGCACTCGAACAATCAGTATCGACACCTAACAAGGATGTGTACTCTCCCCACTCCTCTTCTCACTGTACACCAGCAACTGCACCTCCACAGACCCCTCAGTCAAAATCCTGAAGTGTGCAGATGATACTACAGTCACTGGACTCATCAGAGACAGATGGTCCTCTAGAGCAGCCTAACAACTTGTACCTGAACTTAAACAGTGTAGATGACATTGGACTTCAGAAGAAACTCTCCACCTCTGCCAACCCTCACCATCCTCAAGAAGACTTAAAAACACCCAGATTACATAAAAACTTTCTACATCACCTTGATGAATAATCACAGCACATAAGTTCAGTTATTATCCGATTTACATTCAATTAAAGAAGTTTAGAGGATAAAATGATAATTTTATTGACCTCTCAGTGAGAATAAACCCACAGTGCTGAATTACTGGAACTTTCTGCATGGGATTGATCAGAGTGAATTCTGCACTCTTCTGTTCTCCTACACAGAGACAGAGAGAGAGAGAGAGAGACAGAGATACAGAGAGAGAGAGAGAGAGAAAGAGAAAGAGAGAGAGAGGTGTTATACACTCATGATACACACTCCAGCAGGGCAAAGGTCACTCAGCAGAGGTCACTGTGGACTAGGAGAAAGAATAAAGTATTTAGGTTTAAACTCACCTTTTCTCAGAGCTACAGTCTCCACAGTGTGAGGTATGTTGTTCAGTCTGAGGAAGATAAGCACAGCTCTGCAGGGCTGAGATAACAAATCTACATACACCTTTAAATCAGAGCTCGCCATTACCACACACGCTTTATGTACAGCACACACTTTCTACAACACACCCTCTCTGTACAACACACTAACAGAATACACGCAAAGTCGATCTGGTTTCTGATTGGACAGTAGTTTCTTGTTGTAATTTGTCGATTCCACCTTAAATACTGCAGGAAAAGCAACGTTCTCTCGAACTTTTAATTTGACAGAGCGCTTCACCTACATCTGCAGCCGTTAACGTACTGTCAAGCCCCGCCCCTTACGTTGGGATTGGTTAGTAGCTCGGCAAGTTGATTGCTGATTGGTCATTTGTAGTCGTTTACGTCACTATGTGGAGGAAAATCTGCCTTACATTATCAAAATATTGTACATTTTCATTTAATAACGTTTTTAAAATCACTTACAGTTCCAGAGACATCGTACACAAGCACAAATATTAATATATCAGATAACAGCAGAATGGTTCTCTAAAGGCTTGGAGCTAAATTTAATGTAATTTAACTGCAAACCCCAATTCATTTATTATTTAACAGCAGGGGCGCTATGACCACTTTCAGTAGAGCAGTAACAGTAAAGTTTAGTGTGCAATTAACACTGAATCTGTACTTCTGTATTATATCAAAAGCAATGTTCAGATGTTATATTTTCAAATGTATTTGTGCCTGGGTGGCTTATTCAGGTGCATAAAAAAATTGAAAATCATCAAAAGTGAAACTAATATATTACGTAGATTTATCGCACACAGAGTGATCTATTTCAAGTTTTTTTTATTTTAATGTTGATGATTATGGTCTACAGCCAGTGAAAACCCAAAAAACTCTATCTTAAAAAATAGAATATTATACAAGACCAATTAAAAACAGTTATTGATAGACCAAGTGCTCAGTCTATCCACATCTTACACGTGATGGCACATAGACTGTATTGTATCAACATCTGTCCCCTCAGAGAGACAATCTTTTTCAAAACAAGGCAGATTTCACAGAAAGGAGAAAAAGAATCAACCCCTCAAAGATGAGGTCCTTGTTTTTTTATGCCAATCTTATAAAATCTCTCCAACAAATGAAATGAGTCACATATTAATCTTCAAGTCAAACTTCTCAGTTTATTGTACATTTTATTTCTTATAAAAAGTCAGAAACAATAACAATACAAACAAAAACCATTTATGGGCATTTTATTTCTATTGTAGTGGTGACACATCTAAATTTATCATTCTTAACCACATGAGTTGTTCAGTATTTCTGAAATAAAACAAAGACAACTAATATTACTACTACTATTACTACTAAAATACTAATAATAACTACTGCTACTAAAATAATAATAAAATAATAATAATAAAATTACAGCACAGTGGTGGTGAACAGTACTGATGAATTCCTCTTGTAGTTTTACAGTAATAATTCAGAGATTAAAAATGACGGTCCCTCTTAATATAATAATGTTAAAAGTGAGGCATGAAGATGTATATCACTGTATTAATAAATATGTTATTAAGGCTCTGAAATCACAGTTTTTGTTTACAATAACAAAAGCAGCATTACATTTCTACACTTTTATATTTTGATATTTTATGTAAACATTATAAATGTGTAGAAATTGCTTGAAACATTAATTAATTAATGAATGAAACTCACTATGTGCTGATGGTGTAATGAACAAGTGAATGTAAAAACTCTGGATTTCTAAGTGTTAAAGGACTTTTATTTTGTACAGTGAGGCCTCATTGGACACTGGAGCAGTACATGATCAGGATCAGATTGATGTAGTGCAGTGTTACAGTGAAGTTGACAGCAGTGGACCATCCAGGCCTTTGGTCGTGGTTAGTTTGCTCCGGTCTCCTTTTAGAAACTCACTCTGGATCTCGAGAAATGTTTTATTTTTAGTTTCCGGAACAACAAAGAAAATAAACGTTGCAACGAGGCAGCATACTACCAAGAAGACCAGAAAACAGTACTGCTGTAGACCATTCTGTAAAAGAGAGAGACACAGACTTATAAACATAGAAAGAGACATGGACTTATAAACAGAGAGACACATACATATAATCAAAGAGATACTTGACTTATAATAAGAGAGAGAGAGAGAGAGACAGACAGAGACAGAGAGAGAGAAAGAGAGAGAGACTCAGATTTATAATCTAAGAGAGAGAGTTAAAGACTTGTGCTAGTGTGTGTATGTTTATGTGTTTGTATGTTTATGTGTGTGTGTGTGTGTGCGCGTGCCACTGTGTATCTGCTCCAGCCTTCTAATTAAGTTGCTACAGCTGTTTCAGGTGTGAAAGTTCTCCAGACTGAGCTCTTTACACATATGTTCTACAGGGTTCTGGTCAGAACTCAGAGAAGGACATTTCAGAACAGTGTTTAGTCAAACATGGAGGAATCTGTGCAGGACCCATTCAAAACATCCTGACCAGTGTCAATAAGCTCTGTGTCACAGGTCATGGGTCAGGTCCAGTCAAAATTAGGATAGGTCATGGGTTCCTCAGGAGAACACAGAGGTAAAAGAACTGAACAATGAAGAATGATGAACGGTAGAGAAGCTGCTTTGGTTCCTTGAAAGTTTCATTTTATTATATCTGTGAACAGAAACTCGTGACTCACAAAAAGCTCCAGTTTCGTCTCATCTGACCAAAGAACCTTCTCCCAGCAGCTCTGTGGCTTATTCACATGAATTTCAGTGAATAATAATAAGTTACACTTATATAGCACCTTTCACAAACCCATTTATTTCCATTTCATTATTACGATAATGAAATGAAAACAAAACACTTTAAAAAGAAAATGTAGGATTTTTAAATTGGATTTAAACACAGACAGGGAGGTGATAATTTAAAAGAGAGAGGCAAGGCTGTGACATAAGCATACAAAATGATTGTGAATTCATGAGACCTAACACACACACACACACACACACACACAAACGACTCGAGAAACAAAATGATTAGCAGGCTCATACACAAAAGGGTATAAATAGGGGAACATAATGAGACTCAGGTGGAGACACTAAGGGGCAGGGGGTGACAAGACTGAAATTTAAGGGGACAAAACAAAACATAACATGACAAATTGTAACAACAGGTCAGCAAAAAGATTTTGTAGTGGATGCATTCCAAATGTCACTAGTGGAGCTGATGGAAAAGGGATGTAATGATTTTTTAAATTGGACTAAGACTCTGGCTGAATATATTCTGAATATATTGAAGGAAATGTAGAGTTTTGGCAGGTACTCTGTAGAAAAGAGCATTACAGTAATCCAATTGTGAAGTAACAAAAGCATTGCACCAGAACCTCTGATTTTTTTTAGGTTTGAGGCTAAAATAGATCTGAATATCATTAGCATAGCAGTTAAAATGGAGGCCTTAAGAATGAATAAAGCTACCTATAGGCAACATGTAAATAATAAATAACAGTGGACCAAGGACAGGGCCTTGAGGAACTCACTGAGTGACTGGGACAGTACTTGATATATTCTTTCCAATAGACACAAACTGAGATCTGTCTGGCAAACAGGATATAAACTAAGATAGCACAACAGCAGAGAGGCCAAGAGATTAGAGACATACTATGATGGAGATCAAGCAAGAGGAGAACAGAAACACAGCCCGAGTAGTGCCGAAACAAATGGCTGATTAGAAATAGGTCTAAAATTTCCCATATCTGCACAATCTGCTTGCTTTCATAGCAGCCGATTCAACATTATCAAGACCCCAGCTCTCCGTGTTCTCATTGGTCGCCTCACAGAATTAATCATTTGCAATACTGCCCTCAGAAGATATTTCAATAAATAAAACTACAATGAGCGAACATTTCAGCCGACTATAAGAAATGCATTGGTGTCAAGGGCACTTAACACAACCACTCAGGGTAGGGCCACCCTCATACTGCCCCTGACAACATGCCGCCCTGGTCAGTTGTACATACCGCCCATATCAGAAACTATCGCTGGAAACACTCAAGACGTCTACCAGTAGTTTTCAAAGCACAAAGCTCAGAGCAGAAGGCACAATTCGGGTCTTAAGAGGAACTAAATGATCAAAGACATCATAGACACACTCATTATAAAGAGAAACAGCTTCAAATATGGAGGACAATCTACATACTGAAAGTGGAGAAGATTTGAGATGAGTGGGAAAAAAGCAAAGGTTACGAAAGGTTAACAGCAAGGTTACGAAAGGAGACAGAGGTTGCAGACAGTGACTTAAAGCAAGAGATCCATAGATTAGCTATAATAAGCTTGTGATCTGAAACACCAATAAACAGACCAGAAACATAATTTATATTACAACCAGTACAGCCAATCAAATCAATAATATGTCCATGCTTATGGGCAGTAAAATTTATATGTTGAGATAAACCAAAACAGTTCAGTAATGAAATACAAACAGCAGATTGTCCAGGTCAATGAGTACAATCAGAGATGATGACATAGAGCTGATAATGGAGAGCATCTCACTGAAGGCTAATAGAAAGTCAGCAAAGGAAAGTTTAGGTGGATGGTAAACCAGCAACAGTATTAAGGTTCATGTGTCAGAGACCCGCAGAGCCATATACTCAAATGTGGACACCTCATGCAATGAACCTAGGCTAGCATTTATTTCTTTATGAAAGATAACAGCTAGGCCACCACCTCTCCCTGGTAGCCTATGTGTACATAAATAGCTAAAAACTTGTCACTTGCCAGGTTTCACTTAGAAACAGCATGTTCATACATTTTTGACTAATGAGATCATTAAGGAGTGTGGCTTTATCAGTAAGTAAGCCACAGTTAAGTGGAGCAAAGTTCAGGAGATGTTGGGAAATTGATGAAAATGGTGGACTGGTTGTAAATAGTACTACATGCAGCACACCAGCATCACATCCTGGTGTTTTGCTTCCTGCATCTACTGCCAACAGTCCAAGCAGTAGGGATGCTGTCATCTGACATCTGGAAAAATGTTTGTTTAGGTCCGAGGCATGATGGACACAACGGGGACGTTGGGCAAAACCAATGGACTGGCAGTAATTGTATGTCAAGGAATTAAAAGTTATGGGGAGAGTAGAGTGAACAAAGCTCATCTGGAGTATCAACATTCTTAAATCCAAGGTCAGAAAGGCAGATGACAAAGCACATGAATTCAGGGTAACACATTGTTAGTGGCAGATAAACAACCCCCAGCCAATAAGCGAAGGCTATGCCTATGAATGTCTGACATTTTTATATTAAAGACCTTCCTGATCTTCCACAGACTTCAGTGATGTTGACAAAGTGATGGATGGTGTGATCAGACACTGGTGTACTCTGACTGTGGAGGTTGTCCTTGGCTCTTTGTCTAACAGTCGCTCCATCTTTCTGCTCAGTCTGGGGTTGATTTTTCTCTTGTAGCTCTGTCCAGTGATTTTGAGTACAGTCCCACAAATCTTCTGAGTAACATCTGTAACTGTAGTCACAGGAAACTAAAGCTGTTACAGTTTTTCTGATCTCACACAGTTCTGTCCTTTAGATCTTTGGTCCATGTTCAGTGTAGATCAGAGAGACTCCTTCAGTTAAACAGACTGAACGTCTGATTATCAGATTTAAAGTGTGATATTAATGAAAACAGCTACTAAAGTACTATAATGCATAATGTGCACTATTCAGGGAGCAATTGGAGGTTTGGTATCGTGCTCAAGGGCACTTCAGTCACGCCCCGCTAGGGGATCAAACCAGCAACCTTCCCAAGACCTATAAAGCAAGCAGGTCCCTAACCACCAAGGCACAGCTGTCCTCATGTATGTGGTAATGTGTGTTAGTGCCTGTATATTTCTGTGTGTGTGTCAGTGTGTGTGTGTGTGTGTGTGTGTGTGTGTGTGTGTGTGTGTGTGTGTGTGTGTGAGAGAGAGAGAGAGAGTGTGTGTGTGCGTACCACTATAAATGGGAACATCATGCCGATGAAGAAGAAGCTGATCCAATTGATTGATCCTCCAATCATATACGCTGCAGGTCGTGAGGTCTGAGTGAACAGCTCTGTGGTCAGAATATTAGTTACTCCCCCTACAGGTACACAGAACACATTACACCACAACATTAACATTGTTTATAACACTGTCACTACAAAACCACTGACTGACTTATTGACTAACTGACTGAGTGACTGACTGACTGACTGTCTGACTGATTGGTTCACCTGGTCCAAGTCCAAAGCTGAGGATGAAGGCGAAGACACAGGCCATGCTGAGATATGGCATCCAGGAGCTATACTTCTGCATAAACAGCACATATTATTTAATATTGCTAAATACAGTTCATTATCATCATCATCATCATCATCATCAGATAAACCTTTAAATCATCCTGTTTATTGTACATCAATACAGACAGTCAGTTTAAATGTGTTCTTATCTGATATGTATTATTATTATTTTATTATTTTAATTTTACCTGAAAGGTGAGTGTGACAGTGAAGCAGATACACCACAGAGACATGAGGGAGTATCCTCCAATGATCAATATTCTCCTGCCCAGAGACTCGATCAATAACCCCTACAACACACACACACACACACACACACACTAGTCATAAATGTTACCAGTACATAAAAAACTGACAGTCACAGCTATCAGCTTATAAACTAACACTGTATATAAACTAACACTGCTGACTATTACAATGTGCTGCATTGTGTGTGATGATGTATATAATGATCTACAGGATGCTGTGTATGTGTATGATGATGGCAGCTCATTATACAGCTTCACAAGGATCCAGTAACAGGTTGGAGGTCCACTCCTGTTCACCCCTCATACACAGTGACCAGTCTGGACCAGTCAGACATCACAGAAGAGTCTGAGATGGGTCTGGTCAGTTCTGAGCAGATAGAGTTTACTGTGTATTCTGTAAGACTATTTCTAATCCTGTATCATAAGCAGTCTGACTAATCAAATGCTCTGATATCTCAGGACTTTACTGTACCTCTAATGGACAGCAGTGTCAGTTATACATGTAATTTACCATATATTTTAGGTGTGTGTGTGTGTGTGTGTGTGTTAGACACTTACACAGGTAAGTGCAGTGATACACTCACACGCTCCAGTTCCCACAGTTGCGTAGGGAATTTTCTCAAATGGAATTCCAGCTTCAGCGAAAACGTAATCAGCATAAAAATAAATCTGAAGACAGATCAATATCTTTAGCATTAGCATTAGCATTTCTGAATGATTGTGTTTCAGTTTATTTAAATTCTATTTAAGTTCTGATTTTAAACTGAGTTGGGTCATTCCTAGCATTCGGTGCCATTTGAGTCCCCATGAAATAATATAGTATATTTTGTGTAAAAATGGGCTAATACTTATTTGTAAAAGCTTGCCTTACATGATTAACCCCCTTCTACCATAGAAAACAATGAGGTGTTCCCAGGATTATTTAATTTAAAATAATTACTCTTTTTTAAGCATAAGTAGGCTAAACTGCCATGTCCCCAATCACATTTGCTTGACTTCATTTACACATAAAGTCATAAAAATCTAACAAATTCTAAATTTTTCATTATTGTTGTATAGCCTTATTTATAATATTCCTTACCAAATGTTGTTTTTTGTTATTAATACATTTTAAACACTTAAAGTCTTTAAAATAAATTGTGTCCCTGAGTTGACTGTCCCCCCTGTTATTGTGATGGAAAATCTGTCTGGACACCCCCCCCTGACTCCTTCTATAGTCACATGACTGTCAGGAAGTAGCACACATTTTTGGAGGGAAATCATCTACAAGAAACAGTTTAGGTAGTATTCTGTAATCAATCTTTTTTAAATGTTTTAGTAGAGTTCACTTGTGCTGTAAAGCATAACATGTCCACTCTGTTACAGTTATTCATAGTAGAAACTGATACATTTTTGTAATTTTGAAAATATAGTAAATAAACATGTTAAAAAATTTTCATTTGTGATCACCATGAACTACCCTGTTGTTAATCAAATGAGCATTAATGCTAACTTTAGCATAAAATGTCCCTCCTGTTACTGTCCACCCTGTTACTGTTTTGCCCAGTAACAGAGTGGACACATAGTAATAGGGTGGATATAAGATGAATGGGTGCTTCCAGCAAGTATTGGTATTTTTTACTAAATTAACATGAAATTATTAGTAAATATTCTCAAGAAATTCAGTCTGCCCATTTCGGAGGGTCACACCAGCAAGCAACCTTGCATACTGGAGTGCTGTACGCTGCAGCTGAACAGTCACCAGTGACTTTCTGCTCCATCTCACCTTCCAAGTGGCACGATCCCTCAGCTATCTGGGCCCATCTTA
>BRDA01003193.1:17332-54738 GCA_036984385.1 Crenuchus spilurus
ATAACATGTCCACTCTGTTACAGTTATTCATAGTAGAAACTGATACATTTTTGTAATTTTGAAAATATAGTAAATAAACATGTTAAAAAATTTTCATTTGTGATCACCATGAACTAGCCTGTTGTTAATCAAATGAGCATTAATGCTAACTTTAGCATAAAATGTCCCTCCTGTTACTGTCCACCCTGCTACTGCTTTGCCCAGTAACATGGTGGACACATAGTAATAGGGTGAATATAAGATGAATGGGTGCTTCCAGCAAGTATTGGTATTTTTTACTAAGTTAACATGAAATTATTAGTAAATATTCTCAAGAAATTCAGTCTGCCCATTTCGGAGGGTCACACCAGCAAGCAACCTTGCATACTGGAGTGCTGTCAAGCAACCTTGCATACTGGAGTGCTGTACGCTGCAGCTGAACAGTCACCAGTGACTTTCTGCTCCATCTCACCTTCCAAGTGGCACGATCCCTCAGCTATCTGGGCCCATCTTAGCCCTGTGTTAGACATGGTGAGGGAAAGATACCCTCTGATCAGTCACCTTCATGTTTTCAGTGATGGCCCACCTACTCAATACAAACAGAAAGGCAACTTTTACCTTCTATCAAATGAGCCTTTCAAGAAAGGCTTCAAAGACATCAGCTGGAACTTCTTTGAGGCCAGCCATGGAAAGGGGGCTCCAGATGGTTTTGGGGCTACCCTTAAAAGATCAGCTGACAAAATTGTTCACCATGGAGGAGACATTCCCAACACAGAGGCCATGTTCCACCAGTTGAGGAACATAGGCAGTTCAGTGGAACTTTTCCTTGTGGGAGAAGATGATGTTGACCGGAAAGTGCATGAAATTATGGATGCAGGAAACAATGGATTACCATTGTCAAAACATCTATGAGGTCACTAGACTGAACATTTTTCCTGATAATTACTTTAAGTGTGCAGTACATTTGATGTTTGAATGTGGGGGTGAGGGTGGGGGACAAGAGTTGCCTCTTTATAATGAAATGTACCATTGTTGAATGGTATGATGTCCACCCTGTTTCTCTTCTGTCCACCCTGTTACTTGTGTTTTTTTAATGTTAATTAAATAAAATCAACAATTATTTGGCATATCTTTGTGTTTACATGCAAGGAATTACTCAATAAAATGAAATCATTTAAAATAGATCCCAAATTCCACTGAAATTCATTTTTATTCTAAAAGATATGTATTCATTTTACATTGTGCTGTAAAATACTACATATATATATATATATATATTTAAATAGTGTTTATTTATACATATGTTCTTAAAACACATTTGCAGAATAAGGCAAGGGACATTTGACCTCTAATAAAATGTAAATATTATAATAACTGTGCATTCAAAACACTTATTAATAGAGATGAGAATGTCCTGTCCTTTTGTCCTAAGTCACATGCAAAGAATTTGGTAAAAATTATTAAAGTATAATATCCTGAGCTGGACCGATACATATTTCTTATAAATTAACAAGCACTCATTCAGATAAAATGATAAAATCATGGAAAGTTTAGCATTTTTTGAGAGAAAGTTATCAAGCTGAAATGGAACCGAAAAGTAGGAATGACCCTGCTGTGTATGCAAATATAATAACCATGGGAATGTCTAGCAATCAGAAAGCTGTTCAGCAAGAAGATGGGTTCTATGTACCAGATATAAATGTATTTAGGTGTGAAATGTGCTTACCAACTCCAGAACAAAAGCATGTCATGTACAGACATAGGCTGAAAGGCCACTAAGCAAAGAAAAAGTAATTACTCCAAAAGGAACATTAAAAAGCCAGATTACTGTTTGCAAATGCACACAGGGACAAAGACCTTAATTTCTAGAGACATGTTCTGTGGTCTGATGAAACTGTTTGGCCAAAATGACCATCACTGCATTTGGAGGAAAAACAGGGAAGCTTAAAAACCTGAGAACACCTTCCCAACTGTGAAGTACAGTGGCGGCAGCATCATGATATGGAGGTGTTTTGCTGCAAGAGGGACTGATGCACTTCACAAAATACATGGCATCATGTGGAAAGAACATCTGAAGGTTTTTCAAATAGACAATGACCCTAAACATACTACCAAATTAGTTACAAAGTGACTGAAGGACAACAAAGTCAATGTTTTGGAGTGGCCATCGTAAAGCCCTGATCTCAATAAAATTTGTGGGCAGAGTTGAAAAGGCTTCTGAGAGTAAGGTGTCCTACAAACATGACTCAGTTATATCAGTTCTGTCAGGAAGAATAGGCCAGAATTCCAGTAAAACAAAACATGTGACAAGTCATACAATTTAAAGGCAATCTTACCAAATACTAAGAAAATGGGACATTGTAGACAGTAATAAAAATAATCTAAAACATTCCCTCTTATTACTCTGGCATTTAGCAAAAATAAATAATTTTGGTAATCCTACCTGACTTAAAATCAGAAATGTTTAGTCTGATTTAAGATAGACAGTGAGATAAAAAATGTCATGTGTCTTTTTGCACATTGTGTGTAAACATCTAGTTTCAACTGTATCTCTAATATCAGATGAAGCAGACTGATATCTGTCCTCATGTTGCCCAGCAAGTGTTAACTGTTTATGGACCACATCCTGTGGAGGAAGAATAATTTATTGTGAATGATTTAAAAATGTATTTATGAATTGAATATTGGTGTGTTTCATCATATTTTATGTTGAGCGGCATTTCATAAAAGCAAGAAGCCACTTGAGAGGGTGCGTTACTGTGTTTTTATCATGTGGAAAGTTTTAGTTACTCTGCTTCACTTTGTGCCAAAACCACTCTTCACCAATAGTCACAGTAACACAGGGCCTCTAACTTTACGGCTGATAGAGTGGAAAAAATAGAGCTTACCTCTGTTTGTGGCTTCTACATTTCCCAGAACAGGTAAATCTCGTGGGCTTTTGTTGACCTGTGGGGTGTGTAGACTATACTCGGTGGGTGGGGCTTATCTTCAGCAACCATGACTGACTAGATCTCACCCTCCCATCAAAATAGGTACAAAACTGAAAAGTGAGAAACTTCTCAAACTGAAAGCAAGAGACATGTGACTGAGAAAAAGCAAAATGAAAATTGAAACCTGATTATTTATGAAAGTATGATTCAAAATGAATGATTAAGTACAGAAATATCATAGCTACAAAACCATTGTGAAACTACTGATATGAATAACAGTTCTATTGTTCATAAAATCAGATTTCTTGCATATAGATTCTATTTTTTTGTTCATAAAACATTTGGCCCTATTTTGATACTTTTCCAAAACTGTAAAATCTGTTATCATGTTAATATGTAAAACAAATGGATTAAAAAAAATCTTGATCTGAGCTACAGCAGACAGGTCACACTCATTATTTTTAAAAAGAACATTTCTGTAAACTTTAGGGTTTCTTTAAAATACATTATGTTGAGGCAGCTGCTTATATTTGTTTCAACAGGTTAGCTTATCTGGGTTCATATAGCATCAAAAGCTAATTAACCATTGCATCAGTATCTAACCTCACTAACGCTCTAATGGCTGATTATAATCAAATCCTTACAGAAATGCTCCAACATCCCGTGTAAAGCCTCAGTAGAAGCTGTTACTGTAGCAAACAAGGATACACTTCATTTAAACCCTTGATTTCAGAATAATCATTAGGTGAGTGTCTTAGCTGTACAGTGCTAATATGTAAGTGTTGATGAGTAAAGTGGTTTTGCCTGGTCAGGCATTGTTTACAACATCACAAGTTAAGCTAACTGCAACCAAAACTTTGAAACTATCAAACTTGATTTGCTTACCTTGTCAAACCTGACTTACCTTTAACAATCACTAGCACAGCGCTGTATGTCTGTCCAGCCATGTTGGAGGCATTGCAGGTGTATAGGCCATTGTCACTCTGTTTGCAGTATAGGACTTTGAGAATGAAGTTCTCTGCTTGGTCCTCATACATGACATGTCTGCGACCCTCACTGATGTTCAGACCATCTTTCCTCCAAATAATCTGGGGTTTGGGATGACCTGTAACAAAGCAGCTAAGCTTGGCATGTTTGCCCTCAGTTACCATGCAGGTTCTAGTGAAGACACCTTTGGGCAGCTTTTTAGCCAAAGCTGAAACTCGTTGCTCTTGATCAGTGGTGAGCCGCAAGCTGCTGAGATCATCCACTATCTTTGTGGAGGTAGAGGAGGACAGGGAGGAACTTTCAGACATGCGGAAGAGGGAGATGTCCTTGCACATTTCTTCCTTGCGCTTCTGCATGTGAGAGAGAAGCGAGGTGCTCTTGTCAACACAGAGTTGTAATGGGTCCTGCAAATCCACTACTAATACAGCAGCAGCCTGAGCACGACCATTTGAGTTCTGAGCTCTGCAGGTGTAGGTGCCACTGTCCATATTCCGAACGCTCTGAATCTGCAGAGAGCTGGACTCACTGTCTGAACTGATCTTGATGCGATTGGTCTCACCCAGATAACGTCCATCCTTCTCCCAATCAAAGGTAGGATTGGGGTGTGCCACCACACGGCAGTAGAAAGTAACATCATTCCCTAAACCCACACGAGTGGAGGAAGGTTTCACAGTAAATGCAGGGGCTCGATCCATCACTGGTGGTGGAAGGCCCACTTTCAGAGTGACTGCTGCAAAAGCCTCCCCAACATTGTTCTTGGCACGACATATGTATTGCCCACTATCATCCAGTGTCAGATCATAAATAGTTAATCGATAAACATCTCCATCTTCCACCGTTTTGAAGCGGCCTCCTGTGGATATACGTAGTTTTTCTCTCTCCCACATGACGGCAGGAACAGGGTTCCCCACCACAGTGCAGCTAAGGGTAGCATCTCGACCTACACTGAGGGAGAACGCTTTGGGTCTGGTCAGGAACCGAGGAGCCCCGCCAAAAAGTTCCATTTCTAGCTCCTGCAGAAACAAAATATATGGCAAAATCATACTACTGTTTGATTTACATTGAATAGGGTTGCGTTGGATAAAGCATTTTTGACGAGTATGAGCATGATACGAGTAAAATTCATCAATATCTGTTCTCATGCTGAAGGAAAATCCTCATTGGGTAACTATTTGGTCAGTAAAACAACCTCTCTCACTCCCTCTCACACAGTCACTCAGTTACACACACATGCACACACATAATCAGACACACACTGGTAGCCCTTTCATTAATTGGTACCCAAGAAGTGGCTTTCAATTTCAAAAAGGTTGGTGACCTCTGATTTAGATGGTAGAACAGATACAGATAGTGGTGTACTCACTCATCCCTACTGAATAATTCAGATTTATTTGTACAGCACTTCTGACAGCATAGTGGCATACAAAAGTTTGGGCACCCCTGTAAAAATGTCATGTTTTTGTGACTTAAAAAATCAGAACAAATTATTTCAGAACATTTTTCACCTTTAATGTCACCTATAATCAGTACAAGTTCATTGAAAAATAGACTGAAATATTTTAAGGTGAAAAAACTAAAAATAAAAAACTAAAATAATGTGGTTGCATAAATATGGACACCCTTAAACTAGTATTTTGTTCAAGTACACTTTGAATTTATGACAGCACTCAGACTTTTAGGGTAGGAGTCCAGTAGCATGGCACATCTTGACACAGTCTTTGCCCACTATTCTTTGCAAAAGTTCCTCAAATTTGTCATATTGCAAGGTCATCTTTTGTGTACAGCCCTCTTCAGGTCAACACACAGATTTTCAGTTAGAGACAGGTTAGGGCTCAGGCTGGGTCATTCCAAAGGTTTGATTTTATTTTGGTGAAGCCATTTTTTGTCAATGTGGAGGCGTACTTTCTTGTGCTGAAAGGTGAAATTCCTTTTCGTCTTTAGCTCTTTAGCAGGGGCCTGAATGTTTTGTGCCAAAATTGACTGATATTTGGAAGTGTTAGTAATTCCCTCCACCTTAAATGAAGCCCTGCTGAAAAACAGCCCTAAAGTATAATGCTGCCTCCACCATGCTTTAGTGTGAGTATGGTGCTCTTTTCATGCACCAAACATACCTTTTGGAATTATCTTTGGTCTCATCAGCCCATTAATACATTTTCCAACATGATTTGGGCAAAACACAGCTGGGCTTGGATATTTTTCTTTGTAAGAAAATGTTTGCCATCCTATCCTGCAGCCCAGATATATGAAGAATATGAGATTATTGTCACATGTACTACACAACCAGTACTTGCCAGAAATTCCAGCTTTAATGTTGCTGTAGGTCTTTTGGCAACCACAGGTGCCAGTTTTCTTTTGTGTTTTTTCATATGTATTTTCAAATTTGATCCAACCCACATTTAATTCTTTATAAGCTCTTTGTGAGCCACATCTTTTGTTGTAAGTTGTATCTGATTAAATATCAAGAAAATCCTACTAGAACAGCTGAACGTTATTTAGGGTTAATCAGAATGACTTAAAATTATGGCAGTTATGTATTAACTATTATTTAACATTAGTTTGAATGTGATTAGTTAGTTATGGACACAGCCACACCCCTAGTTACTAGTTACAGGAGGGTGTCCATACATTGTTAGAAACAAATGGGTTAAAAGAATATTACCCAATAATGATTTTCCCATATTATATACATAGACACAGAAAAGTTATAAAAGTAATTAATAAAAGTAGTGCAGTGGCCAAAATCATATAGCCAGAATACAATTTGTACATTACAATTAGTGTGGACATTTATAAAAGGACATTTTGCTGTAACTCTGCAATGTTTATGTGTATGAAGCTTTGAAGTGATTAGCTCATTTCTGAGTTGCATGATGTGTGATAATGTATGTGTGTATGTGTGTGTGTGTGTTTCTGTGTGAAGGGAAGGGTATGCAACATACAGTATATCTACCCTATATATTCCTTTATTTTTAGCGTAGTTATTAAGTTATACTCTGTTGTCAGGGAGGGTGCGCAATGGACAGTGAGCAGCCACATGCAGATTAAGAATGATAAGATTTAATAAAGAATACAAGTGTAAATCCAAATAAATATGTCAGAAATTCCACTTAGCCCCCCCCGAACAAACTTCATAATTTTTCAGAAGTAAGGTGGTTAAATAAAAATATTCGCTATTGTTTGCTGTCAGGGGGGCTTAACAGGTTAAACAATCAGAACAAGGCAAAACAATCAGAGTAAGTAGCTTTAGGAAGCTAGGCTAATGGATAGAACTAAGATTTCAAAAGGGCAAAGACAAGATTTCTCTTTTCATTCTCATGAAATGCTTTTGCATTTTCCTCCCTCTCCGTCCTTATCTCCCTGCTTGGCTCCTTTTCATCTTTTCTGCTCTAGAGACTTTCTTAGCACTGCTCTATGAAAAATATACATTATGGATTTGATTAAATGGTCTTTCAATGCTACTGACACCACCTTCTCAATGAGAAGTCTGGGTTCGGGGGAACCTGCCTGTCCTGACGGAACGTTTGCAGCTGGATATGCGATGGACGCGTGGGAGAAGTGGCGTGTTGTGTGCCTGGTGACTCTTTCCCTCAAAGACACTGAGGACGTATACATATTTGGAACATTGATTACAGGAATTCTGCTGATTGGATTAGGCACTACACTTGTTTATCGGGAAATTAAAAGAGTTTGGTTTGCTGTCCGAGCCACTATAAAGCTACCAAATATGATTGATGTGTTAGGTAGAGCTATTACCACTCAAACTGTGACTGTCCATAGCAGCTTGGAATCCATTTTTCAACTTTGCAAATGAAACTGGAATATATAGAGACCAGATTGACTGAAAAAGAGCAACTGTACTAAATTATGTGGCCACTTGTTCAACAAATTGTTTCTGATTCTTTTTTTTTTTGGCTCCCATCTTATCACCAGCCAGCATTGGCGAGCTGATGATAGCAGAATTCCCCCTGTAGAAGCCTGTTGCTATGGTGATTTCTCTCCCTTCCTCGCTGTTTACCTAAAAATGCTGTACTGCTCTCTTTCTGGGTGCATGTCAAGGTCGTCACTACAATGACTGCTGTGCTGGCACCATAACCACCATGTGAAGGAGCACAAACTGTATTGCGTCAGGCATAGAGACTTTGCCCCCCTTTCATCTCTGGTTATCAAATGTCTCCCACTGTTACCCCACTCTGTGTTCTGTTCTGCTTAGAGTATTTTTTATTTTATCACGTTTTTTTCTCTTATCTCTCTTCCCTATGTATGCTGTTCTTCTCTCACTCTCAAGGTTGGCGCCGTGATGGCTGCCCTTCCAGTAATGAGGCTGGGACCTTAATTTCCCACAAGGGATCAATAAGTATATCTGTGTCTGTATCTGTATCTGTAAGAGCAGGGTAAAAATGACAGAAATATGATCATACACAATATATCAGGAAACACAGCAAAAGGCTTGTTAGAGCAACAAGTAACGTTGGCAATACTCAGCATTGACGATGCATTTGGGGCAAGCTTAAATACGTCTCACAGATGAGAGACAGGTGAGAGTGACTAGACGGCTGGCAGGAGTACTGGGCGCTGATTGGTTGGGAGACCTGGGCGCTGATTGGTTGGGAGAGCTGAAGACTACCAGAATGCATAATGGGAGATGGAGTTCTAGGAGAACTACAGGGAGGCAGAGATGACCAAATAAGGACATGGACAAATAAAGAGGTGTGAGTGAGAGCGCGAAGCAACAAAGGAGAGAAAGAGAAAAAGAATGAGAGAGTGGATGAGCTGAGAGTTTGACATCTGCAAGTGTACAGAATAATGAGTCTGTGCTCAGCCCTCTATTGTTCAATCTGCTGACCCAAGACTGTAGTAACCACATATGGCAGTAACTATATTATCAACTTTGCAAATGGCATTACCCTGCTTACTTGCATCGGCAGTGGTGATAAGTCGGCATACACAGAGAATGTGAAAAAATCTTTCTCTTATTGTAGGTAAAACAAAAGATAATTATTGACATCAAGGGGAGAGACAGAAAACATTTCCACTGTACATCACCTCCTCCAATATAAAGATCATCAAGAATTGTGGAGGACCTCTGCTGGACATCCAACACCACCTACATAGCCAAGACCAGTATCATCTTCTCTTTCTAAAGAAAGCTCACTTCCCCCCCACCCATCCTGGCCATGCTGTACAGAGGGACAATAAAGAGAATTCTGAACAGCAGCATCACTGTCTGATTTGGGTACTACAATATGTCTAACCTGTAAGCATTACATTACATATCAAAAACAGCTGAGTTCACTTCTCTGTTAAGCATGAGGACATTTAATGCAATTGCAGTCATTAGCATTGTAGATGACCTCTCTCACCTTTCACTGAGTATCTTTACCTTGTTGCTGTCTTGTCAAATGTTCCAGAGCATCAGGGCCTGCACTGCCAGACTATGAAATAGCTTGTTTCTCAACAGAGTACTGTATGTGTGTGGAGTGTTAAAAAATTTCCCTTCTAGCTCAAAGCATTCTATAGTCACCCAGCTCAATCTCTGCTCCAACTTTTTATGGTTCTTGCTCAATTCTCATAACATCTTGAAGTCTGTTCACTCCATCTCCACTCGTGTTATCTACACTCCCCTCCAAAAATATTGGAACAGTTAGGCTAATAATTTTATTTTTGCTGTAGACTGAAAACATTTAGGTTTGAGATTAAAATATTCAGATTCAGATTCTGTATTTGTCATTATAACAAGTACAATGAAAAAGTAAGGTGTAAGCATTTTTACTGCACATTTAAAAACTATAAATAAATAACTTAAGGAAGAGAAGGGAAAAGAAAAGAAAAATAAGTATAAAAATAAGATGGATATTGCACTTATTTCACTTATTTACTTTTATGTCTGTGGCATTCATAGCTCTAACAGCTGTTGAGTAAAAACAGTTTTTCAGTCTGTTTGTCCTTGTTTTGATGGCCTTGTCCCATCTGCCTGACAGCAGTGGCTTAAACATAGAACCATGGAGGTCCTGTGTCCACACCAATGAGAATAAGTTGAATGTCCATTTTATTTTTCCTGAAATCTATGATATTAGATGTGTTCAGAAGTAGGTTATTTCCTCTGCACCATGCCATCAGCTGTTCCACCTCATCCCGGTAAGCAGACTCATTTCCCCAGTGATACACCCCACTACTCTGGTGTCATCTGCATACTTAATGAAGGTATGGTATGGCTGGTATGGATGGGGGTACAGTCAAAGTTATAGAGATTGAAGAGCAAAGGGCTCAGCATGCAGCCTTGAGGGGCACCAGTGCTGAGTGTGAGAGTTGAGATATGAGAACCAATCCTGACCCTCTGAGAGCAATCTGACAGAAAGGCCTTAATCCAAAGACATGTGGAGTGAGGTAGACCGAGGTTCTGCAGTTTACTCACGAGACCATCTGGGAAGATGGTATTAAAGGCTGAACTATAATCCACAAAGAGAAGGCAAGCGTAATTCCCCTGTTTCTCCAGGCGAGTCAGCGCTGTGTTGATGGCAGTGGTCACAGCATCCCCTGTTGATTTTTTGGCCTTTTAAGCAAATTGGTAAGGGTCAGAAGTGGGGTTCAGGAATGTCATGATGTGACTTGTAACCAGTTTTTCCAAAACACTTCATTACCGCAGGTGTGAGTGCAACAGGCCGGTAGTCATTGAGGCTGATTATGGGAGATTTTTTGGGTAGAGGGACTACAGTGGCGGTCTTCAGGTATGATGGGACAGGGACTGTGCCAGGGACAGGTTGGAGATTTTAGTGAAAATCCCAGCAAACTGGTCTGCACAGTCTTCCAACACCCGTTCGGGGATGCTATCAGGGCCCATTGCTTTATGTGGGTTGACACCCTTTAGTGCGCACTTCACCTCATGCTCCTCACTGTGAGGGTGAAGTTGCTCCTGGTCACTAGTGGCAATGTGTCTCAAAGCGAGCAAAGAACAGATTAAACTCAGTAGCAGTTCTGATGCCAGGTTTGTAGTTCTTGCTATCTATGTGGTCATTGATTTTTCTCCTGTAGTCCTCCTTGGCCTTTCTGATGCCTCTTTTTAGGTTGGGATGGGCTGTGCTGTAGAGAGCCCTGTCATCAACATTGAAGGCATTGTTTCTCTCCTTCAGCAACTCCTTCACCTCTCTGATCATCCAGGGTTTCTGACTGGGGTGGACCCAGATGTGTTTCTCCACTTTGACTGAGTCTAAACAGTTCTTGATCAGTTCCAGAGAGATGTGGTCTGATTTGCCAATATGTGGTGGAGGTCTATCCCAATATCCCAGCATAATGTTGGTGTAAACTTTGCCCAGTGTATCCTCTTGTAGCACATATGCTGATGGAAATTGGGGAGCACTGATTTTACATTCACATGGTTAAAATCACTCGCAGTGATGTGCAGCGCATTTGGATGAAGGTTCTGCTCCAGGCCAATGTTGCTAGGTAAAAGTCAGAGGACTGAGCTAGCATTAGCATCTGGTAGAATGTAAACAACTGTAAGTGTGACTAGAGTAAATTCCCGAGGAAGGTAGAATGGTTGGCATTTCAAATCAAGTATTGCAGGTCTGGGGAACAATGGTGGCTACTATCACTGTATTGTTACACCAGTTGTTGTGGATGTACAGGCATCACCCTCCTCCTTTCTTCTTACCAGAGTTAGGATTTAAGGGAATTGTCCTGTCGAGGTGCCATGTAGCACAGCATGCAAACTTGATTGTCTAGTCTGGGATGGATGAGTGTAGCCATGTTTCAGTGAGGAGTAGGACACAACATTCTCTGGTGAAATTCTCTGAAGCCACCTGAACCTTTTTATTGGCGATTGATCTTACATTGGCTAGAAAGAGACTGGGAAGCGGAGGTTTGCGCGATCGCTTCTGTAGCCTAACTAGCCCGCTGGCCCTACATACCAGCTTCTGCTGGTGCTATCTATGCTGCCTCCACTTCCTTCTTGTTGGGAGGGTAATCCACAAAGAGCCGAAGTACCTTGTTATGTAAACTGGCATGTTGTATGAATGTGAAGATTCCGCTGTGATAGATATAATTTTTAACAGGTCATGTCAATTGTAGGTGATGTTAGCTTGACAGAAAGTAGTTGAATCAAGTGTGACATAAATAACACACAATAAAACAAAGCATTGAAACTGTGAGCACAGAGGCGCTGCATCTAAATTCGCCACCATTCACTTATGAGACAAAAGATCAACATTTCAGCTTCAATTTCTAGGGATTTGTATCTGGATCTGACACAGTCCAGAAGATAGCACTTTTTGTCTGAACCCACCCCATTTTTCTTTTGAGCAAAAGTATTATAATAAATAAAAATAGATTAAAGTGAATAAGACATCATATTTATTTGCAAATCATTTGCTTGCAATAACTGCCTCAAGCCTGTGACCCACTGACATCACTAAACTTTTGCATTCTTTTTTTGTGACACTTTTCGAGACTTTCATCACAGCCTCTTTCAGTTGGTGTTTATATTTTTTTTTGGGCGGGAGGGGATACTCAAATACAAATTCAAAATATTTTAATTGTAACTTCAGCTATATACAGTACCCGTCATAATGTAACAAAACAATGTTCCTCCAGGACTAGCTGCAACACAGAACACAAGGCATTACATGCTCAAGCAAACATACAATAAACATTCAGTGTATGCTCCTGGTCACTGCAGTGCATCCCAGTATAGCAGATGTGTTTGAACTAGGCCTGGGCGATAAACTGAAAATTTACCAATACCGTAATTTATGACAATAACCGACGTCATTTTGCCCATGTCGGTATTTTCGGTGTCTTAAAAAAAAGAAAAGAAAAGTTGTTTTGTGTTTTTATTTCGGCTATGTTCATGTTCCTTTAAGACGCTGCTCTCTGTAGGGCAGCCTGTAGTCACGTGACTACAGTGCGGGCCCTATGGAGAATGGTCTGACTGCAGAGCCGCATAGCCACGGATTTACTTCTGCAGTTTCACGCCAGTGGCGGCACATGCACGGTAAACACATGTAAACTTCAAATGTTAAAGGAGGTTTGTGATGGTTATATGCGTTGCAATGCATATTTCCATACAAGAAGGAAGATTGTTGCCGATATATGAGCAATGTGACACATGCTGCGACAAATATCATTGCCCGTTTTGCTCCATAGAGTATTATAAGCCAACATCAGCCAGTAAACTTAGGAGTCATCTCAAACTACATTTTAACCGAGCAGTCCAGCATGAAGGTAAGTCAGTTAACAGAACAATAACAGTCTTTTGACGCAACAGTACAACATAGGCTGTACAATAAGTTGCACAATATCTAACATATAATAGTTATCTTTAATGCAGAACATGTCATAGCTGTATTTAATTATATAAATATCAGACTAATTATATCAATATCAGACTTTGTAAACTGCACGTATGATTAAGCCTTAAATTACAACTTTTAAAACAGTTTACTCAACAAGGTTTATATACCTTGTTGTCATTTGAGGCTTAATCATATTTATATAATTATATACATCGTTTGATATTGTACATATTATACAATTTATGTTGTACTGTTGTGTTAAAAGCCTGCTACTGTCATTACTAAGCCTTTCAGAGACCTACAATTATTTTTATGGCCCCACACTTTATAGAATTTATTTTCTCATATTTCAGGATACACTATTCACCAATGTGGCTTAGGGTGCAGGGCACAACTCCATTACCACTGCATATACTGTCAGTCAATAGTGCTGCATAAAGAAGACATTGAAAACCATTTGATTGTGTGTAAGACTAAACAATCAACCACAACACCTCTGTCAAAGCCATGTTCTACAAGTCCCAAGCTGTGCCCACCTAGTGCTGAGCCATGCACACTCAGTACCAAGCCGTGCCCACCCAGTGTAAAGCTGCATGAACCAGTGCAGATCTGTGCCCATTCAGTGTAAAGCCCAGTGCCAAGCAGTTCCCACCCAGTGCAGAGATTTGTCCACCCAGTGCCAAGCCATGTCCACTCAGGGCAGAAGAAGACCTGGGAATTTATGCTCTCAAAAGAAGAGTTTGCGTGAGATCTGTTGTCCGGGAAAAATGTCCTATGTGCAAAGTTCTTATGAACAGATGCAACATCAGAAAGCATATTGACCATAAACATACAAACCAGGAGCTATTTGATGTAAATTCTAAATACCACCTCTTGAGTGAGTGTATTGATGAGGTTAATGATGTCTTTTCTGTCCAGGACATTTTCTTCATTTATTTATGCTTTAAAGTTAATTAAAGTGGTAAAAAAAGGGAATTGTACCATCAATATAATGTGAAGTATTTATGTTGGCCTAACACATTATTTATTTTTTATAATGTGTGTGTATTAGTATTACCATCCATTTATCGTTATCGAGGTGAACTGCTCAATATATCGCAATATTGATTTTAGGCCATATTGTCCCAGCCCTAGTTTGAACTGAGGTGGCCTAGCTCATCTACACTCCATCCACTTTTAAAACTTTCTCTGCACTGTGTAACCATGATGTAGAACCCACAGCTCATCATGAGTTCTGAACCTCTTACACCAGCTCTACTTTGGGCATTTTACCCCAGAGTAAAAACTTTTACTGATGACACCGTCATCCAACTTCAAAATAAAAGACACTCCCATAGTGACTAACTCAAAGGGGTAAAAAAAAACTTCAAATAAACCAATATTACTGCACAAAGGAAACAACGCAAAGACTTGCTGTCTTGGTCACAGATGACTTGCTGTCTTGATCACACACGTGCACCAACAATTTGTCCTCTTTTGAACTATGGTATGTCACCCATAATGTTGTGCATTGCAATATTTTGAGCAAAACTGTGCTCTTACCTGCTAATTGAACCTTCACACTCTGCTCTTACTGGTGCAATGTGCAATTAATGAAGATTGGCCACCAGACTGGTCCAATTTAGCCATGAAACCTCCCACACTAAAATGACAGGTGTTTCAGTTTCATTGTCCAACCCCTGTGTGTATATATATATATATATATATATGTGTGTGTGCGTGTTTTTTTTTCCCCCCTTTTTTCTGCACACTAGCTACACCAGCACCTTCAGTTGCAGTTAATTGCCCTAGTGCACAAGGTGTTGCCTCTTAACTTCTGGTTAGGGAGTGGTATGCATTGTTGTTTGTGGTTGTAGTAGTTGTGGGGAGAATTGCCAGCAGAAATAGTGATAGTGACCGTGAGTGTTTTGAAGGTAAAAGAGAAACAAATAACATACTGTCACATAACATAACGTCAAAAGAAGAAAAGTCTCTGCATCTACTTGTATGTTTTCAAGGACAGGCAGCATTACGTCATGCTTTTGTCATATGTTGGTTGTGCCATAGTCTTGCTCCCCTTATATTGAATACATAATAAATACAGAAATAGATATCTAACAACATAATAAGGTGTAGTTTCATTTATTTTGAATTATTCTGCATTTTGTTACATTCATACTGTTAATCTGGCCCTTCGATGCCAACCATAATGCTGACATGGCCCTCTGTGAAAATGAGTTTGACACCCCTGCCCTATAGGGTTTAAGTCTGGTCATTGACAATACCTGTCTAAAACCTTCTTGTCTCTAATTAACTCCTTTGTAGTGTTGGCAGAGTGTTTTGGGTAATTATCTTACTGCATGATGAAGAATGTGCCAATCCTTTTGGTTACATCTTTCTTCAGATTTACAACATGTTTCTGTAGACCTCTGAGTTTATTGTACTGCTGCCATCATGTGTGACATCACCAATGAAGATTAATGAGACTGTCCCCGAAGGCCACTGTGTTTCACTGATTAGCTTGTATGTTTGGGATTATGAACAGATCGTTTCTTTCTCCAAATTTTAGCCTTTCCATCACATTGCAAGGTTCATCAATCCATAAAACAGAATTTCTGAGGCATATTTCTGTACTTAGTAAATTCCAGCCTGGTCTTTCTGTTCTTCTTGCTAATTAGTGGTTTTGCATCTTCTAGTGAAGCCTCTGTACTTTTGTTCATGAAGTCTTCTGTGAACAGTAGATTGTGATACCGTCACTCCAGCTCTCTGAAGGTTGTTGCTGATGTCACTAACAGTTGTTTTAGGGTTTTTCAGTCATCAACTGCTTCTGTTTTCCTTGGTCTACTTGTTCTACATCTGTTACTTAGTACACCAGTGCTGACTTTCTTCTTCAGGACATTCTAAACAGTTGAACTGGCTATGACCAATATTCAGAGGTGTCAAGTACTGATGTACAAATACTTTTGTTACTATACTTAAGTAGAAATTTTGATTATTTATACTTTACTGGAGTAATTATTTTTGGACAACTTTTAACTTCTTACTTTCATTTTCATGCAATTATCGGTACTTTCTACTCCTTACATTTAAAGAACAGCCTCGTTATTTCTACATATTTCATTTCAGTTTGTCATCATTCAATAAACATCCTATCCAGATAAACTATGTTATCCAGAAAGAGTGAATTTGACTGTGGTTGGATGATAAGTATAAACATATACTATTCTGATACCCTCTTGGTAAGCGATCCATCACACCTGCACGTCACGTGTCTCGTCACTCTCCAGTAAACTCAGTACTACACATATATGGTCCACTAATATATTTGAAATGACTCAAATGTTTTCATTTTAAGGGGCATATATGCTGCTGAAACAGGAAGCCAGTACATCCCAAAAAATGTCAACATTACCATTTTAATATAACATTATAGTCATTATGACTTTTAGAAAAAAACATATTTTGGGGGTTGGGGGGAGGTAGTGCACTATATACCCCTGTGGCACAGTCTAAATTTTGGCATTTGTTTTAAAGTAGTTTAGAAACCAGTACTTTTGCACTTTTACTTGAGTAAAAAGCTTAAGTTGATACTTCAACTTCTATAAAAGTCTTTTAAAACCCTAGTACCTATACTTCTACCTGAGTAATGAATGTGAATACTTTTGACACCTTTGTCAATATTTGTGTGATTGATCTTCTCTCAGCTTCACCATTGCTTGTTTTTCACCCATAGACAGCTCTTAAAGTTGGTTACTCCACTATCTGTAAATGCACAGTCTGCACAGCAAAACACAGGACACAAAACAAATCACACCTGTCAGTCACATGTTCCAATACTTTTGTAAAAAAAAAAAAGGGTGGGTTCAGACAAAATGTGCTATCTCCTGAACTGTGTCAGATTCAAACGTAAATACCTAGAAATAAAGACTGAAATGTTGATCTATTGTCTCATATTCACCTTTTAATATTAAACCCAAATGTTTTCAGTCTACAGCAAAAATAAAGGGATTGGCCTCACTGTTCCAATACTTTTGGAAGGGAATGTATTTCACAATCCTTGTTTGCTCCTACTCAAACCAGTAACAATGCTACTTTTATATGCATTAAACACATACAAGTTTTTAGCTTAATAAAATATGAGACAAAAAAACTAACTCCAATCATATAGTCAGGGCTCTGCAAACATTTTCCAAGAATTTCATGCTTGTGAAAATGTACAGTTGGGTCATTGTCACATGCTGAACTGGAGCATTACCAGAGCAATCTTTGAGGAAGTGGGAAAAAAGTGCTCCAACATTATAAAAGTGCTCTAACATTATGAAAACCTGCTCCTTGCAAATGTCTTATTTCTGCTCTATGCTGCCTTACTCCCTGCTCATTACATTTTAAAGCAGTAAAATCATGAGGCTATAAACTAACATTCATGCTAAGATTTCAATTACATTACTAAAAGTAGTTGCATTCCACCATCTTATCACAGTTACAATCCAATCCAGATAAATGAGTCCAGGGGCTTCAATGATAAAATGTACTTAAACAAGTTCTCAGTATTTGTGTTTAAATTATTTATTTTTCACTTGAGTCTTAAATTTAGCATGCACAAGCAACTGAAACATGAATGAGTTTTCCCAATTTGACCTTCATTTAACAAATGTGCTAAGAGAGAGCATCAGGAATTTATATTTATTTCTATATTCTGAATGGAGCCTAACAAAGCTTTTGACAGATTATACTTGCACATACTAATGTGTCAGTCAATGAGAGAAGAGAAATGGGGCTAAAGTGTGTATACTTTCACTGATATATGAAGACACTATTTCTCACAAAACAAGACAACCAAAAAAGGATGTTTTTAAGAGTACCCCAGTTGCATCATTGAAATTTTAAGAAACAATTACCACAATTTGTCAGTCATATGAACTGGATAGCCTGTCAGTCATAAAAAACTGAAATGAACTGGATAGTCTGTCATGAGACAAGTCATGAAATAAAGTCCAACTTTGCTTTAGGACAGGTCTACAGTTGAAAAAATGTAGAAAAAGCTAAACACTGCAGCAAACTCACATCCAGCACGGTACAATCCAACTTTAAACATAACTGGTTTGATTAAAATTCACATCTTTTTGCTTTATTCTACAAAAGAATAATTAATATAATTGTAGATATTAAATACTTCATATACTTATATGGTGGTGTGTTATTGTTTCTTGTGCTGGTATTAGTGAATCAGACTCATGCTAGCTGCTGGAGCTAAACACCTCAGTGTAACTGCTGGACTCAGCATAGTACACCATCCAAAAATATTCAGTCAATATTGTTGGCAGCATCCAGTGACCAGTGAAAAGCTAGAGAATGACCAATACAAACTGTACAGCATCCTATGAACTACTGTCTCTGTCTTTATATCTACAAGCTGGACCAACAATATAGGTATCTAACAGACTGTACAGTGAGCGGACTGTTTAAAACTCCAGCTGCTCTGCTGTTTCTGATCCACTCAAACCTGCACAGCACACATTAACATGCCACCACATCCATGTCACTGTAGTGATGAAAATTATCCACACCCAAATAATACCTGCTCTGTGCTTGTCCTGACAATTGAACAAGAGGGTGAAAGGGGGCTAACAAACGTGAGAGAACTACAAAGTGCATCTATGGGGTAAGTTGAGCCGATAAATACTCTACAGTACAGGTAGAGACAGGGTTTTAATGCTATGGCTGACCAGTCTATATTATCTGTAAATAGAATGTGGCTGCAAATCAATTTGATTCATGATTAGTTGTTTTTAAATTGGATTTAAAATGAATTCTTGTAAATGTAAGATTTCAGTACATTATACTGGATTTTGAATCAGCAATTAAATTCAGTTTTCTGTGCTAACAGAACATAATACTGAATTTTAACTTTATTGCAAATACTTTATAGCAGGCACATTAAAGGTGGTAAAGCTTAACAGTTACTCTCTCCAATGACAAGGGATAGCATCAGAGAACAGTGAGGGTGCTGAAAAATATTAGTCAGCTGTTATATTTAGACGGGTGACAAACCATCCCTCATCCATAGAATCTTTGCAACATGAGCCAGCTAAATATGAATAAGCATCCCAATTTAAGCAAGGTTCTTTCAGCAAGTCCTTGTTTGAGCATGATAAGTTCAGCTGAAAATAGTGAACCAGGTTTTAACTCATTTAAAAACAAATAACAAATGCCAAATTATTAAAAATATATTTTATTTGACATTTCAGGTGTGTGTGTGTGTGTGTGTGTGTGTGAAATGAACCTATGAAGTGAATGTTATTACAGTCAGTCGTCAGTACCTGCCTATCTTTAATACCCTGGGTAAGTACATAAATATCAACCCTTATCAACCAATACACAGCAGAATGAGGACAATAGAGTGTATGTCTGTTCAACATATGTAAATCATTTAGATTAAGAACTGACATACATTGCTCTTTTTCACTGTTGTTGCTTTGTTGTACTTTTAGCTTTTAAGTTTGTTACAGAAAATTTAAGCATGAATAGAATGTCAGTGGAATGTTTAGGTATTTTCAATATATACAGTATATTTAGTATTTTAAAGCATTGTATTGTATTGGCTTAAAATCTTTTATTAGGTCTAAAAAGGAAACCATAATTTCTGAGAAAGTTCTGCTGCTTAACTTGACTTTGACTTGATCCTTCACCTCACCAAGAGATCATCTAACAAACATCACAAGTACAGCAGTGAAACATACCTTAAGACGCTCCTGGGCATTCCTCAGAAGCCAACGAGGGCATGTTACAAACAGTACTGAACTGAGAGCAAGATAACAAGGTTAAGTGTCCAAAACCTAACAACAGCTCAGAGAATTATCAATAAATTCAAAATAAATCAGGTCTGAGACCCTCAAACCATTTATGTCCTAAAGCATTTACTCTCTTGCTCTCTCTCAGTCTTGGTACTCCTACCTTCCATTAATTAATATAGCCGAGTGATCTTACACCTACACCAAACACTAACCTTAACCTCAGTAAACAAAATGTATATATGTGTATCAAATTCTGTTTTCACCACCAAAGAAATTATTTTGAACAGCCCATTTCCTTGTGAGAACCAGCAAAATGTCCATACTTCTACATATTTGACCTATATTCACATCATGAGGACAGTTAGAGAAACAAGAACACACTCATACACACACAAAACCAGATCATACCCACAACACCCTAGTGCATTCATATTATTTTGCACTTACTTTGTAATTTGTTACATGATATTAATTAGTGGGGAAAACCAAAACTCAACAAGACAGTAAATTCCAATAAACTGCTCTCTCCAGAACCTGAAGCTATTTGAAACACAACCCTAAATTTTCTGAAAACAAGATAAATGAACCTAATTTACCAAGACGTCAAGACAAAAACATGATCATCCATAACTCTAAAGCAGAATTATCATCAGTGCTTCATTACATGCATCCAGCATTTATCATTTCATTTTTGGCATGTAAACAATTTTTTACCAAATGAGGAAATGAGTTATTGATACTTTCAACAAATGGATATTAATAAATGGATATTCCAGTCAATAAATAAATAAGCATATAATTAATGGAAGCTAAATAAAAAATTATAATAATGCTTTTGTAACCTTTATTAGCCAATAACTGCACAGTTCCACCAGTGTAATCAATATCTGAAATAACACGCTTCACAGAAAAGCTTAATAACTGTTGAGGCTTTTAAATTAAATATAAATAAAAAATGGCAGTATATGACTGTAATTCATAGTATTATTCTCAACAATAATAATAAAAAAAATCTACTGATTGTTCAGGGCACTGATTTGTGTCATTTGACATTTGGCGTCTTTGCCACTACATTCTTTAGAGCAGCCAGTCCTAAAATAGTTTCAGCTGTTGGGCAACATCTCAGTGTCTCTGTGTGTTGCCATTTGTATAAGGCCCAGTGATTAGCTTCTTGCTAGGACATTCACTTTGATAATGTGACAGTTAAAGGGCCTTTCTGGCATTTTCCAATTAAAAATACAGTATTTGAGCAAGTGAGCAGCTCCAGACAGGCCATACATCACTCTACTTAGACTGTAGAACATAGTTTTCAGAAGTTCTGCCAACACAGTTAAGTGAATACAAAACATGTTACACTGTAATTCCAATAACAACACAAGGTTAATTATAAAAAAATAAAATTAGCTTACCCTTATTCTACTTTTCTATGTCACACAGAGGTACAATACATCCGTATCCGTTGAAACTAGAAGAAATAAAAATGATCTGGAAAATATTCTGCTTTGGTATGAAAGTACTGAAATGAGTGTAGATACAGTATGAAGACCGTGTTACTCCCCTCAGTCTCCTGCTGTAAGCAGCTTACACTGGTTCCTTTTTTCTTTGCAATCATCCAGCATGACAAATAGCTGACGCTCCAAGTGGGTCCTGCCTCCTGTCTAAAATAAACCTGTCCCTTCACAGGCCTTCAGCTGTCAGATAACGGCTGCAACATGGGAGCTAATCAGATGCTGTGTCTGTTTTTCCATTCAATCATTCAGGTTACATTCAGTTAAACAGCCACACTTACACCAAGTAAGAAACAATGATATATAAATCAAACGACAGAAACTATTTCAAATTGTAAATATACTATTTTACATAATCTTACATAATAACAGCAATACAGAATATAATATGTTATTAGCTTCAAAAGCATTATTTTATCTGTAATAAGCAAATGCATAAAATATTTACCCAGGGACTTCAATGATGATCTAAGCTTCTAGATCTAGACAGCATCACTTATTCATTAGCTGGGTAATATCAAGCAAACTGCACAAGTGTGTTTTATCACATTTTTCTTCCTGGACCCATGGGAATGTGTGACCTTAGCCATTTTATTGTTAAATTTGTCCTGTATATCCGCAATGACTTGTATTTATTTCATAATTAAACCACCCAAGGTAAACAAACTGACCTTAAACACTGAGGCTTCCAGGCTAAAGGCAAAAGGGCCTTTCTGAGTTTTGCATGGCAAGTCACTTTTGATTGACAGCAGCAGGTCGATGTGGTTCATATTTAAAGCTGTGTGAAACTCAAGCAGTGGGATCTAACTTGCTGGACTTTGTAGCTCACGCTGTTGACAAGGTAGCAAGTGAAGTTCACTTGAATGTTCACTTTAGCAAAAGCTCTTGAAAAATCTTTTGTCATCTCAAAGTTTTTTTTAAACTTTATCAAAAGGGATCTGCTCAAACAAATTTCTTATTAGCATGTAAGAACAACTTATTATGAAAAATGTTGACACTATGGTATGTTTCATATATAATAAGAGTATCTATAATAATTTCACCCACTTGCCTTAAGCTATTTGTTGCATTTTAAAGAAAAGTAAAACATATAAAACTGACATTTGTCAATTAAAAATGAATCTCTTCCACACATGCCTGAGAAATTTCTTATGTACACTACCATGTTGCTGTCTCCGATAGTACTCTCAAATCTGGTGCTGGAGTACTCCCTGTTCTATACATTTTAGGATTTTCAGAGAATTTACAGTATCTCACAAAAGTGAGTACACCACACACATTTCTGCAAATATTTAATTAAATCTTTTCATGGGACAACACTATAGAAATGACACGGATATAACTTAGAGTAGTCAGTGTACAGCTTGAATAGAAGTATAAATTTACTGTCTTCTGAACATAACACACAGCCATTAACATCCAAATAGCTGCGAGACAAGTGAGTACACCTCACAGTGAACATAGATTTGACTTTTTGCCAATGTGATTGCACACAATGGAATTTGACTTTAGCATTTAACCCATCCCTGCAGTGAAACACACACACAAGGCTCTGAGAACATGTGCCTGAAACGGTGGGGAGCCCTCTCCACAGCACCCGGGAGCAGCTGGGTTAGGTGCCTTGCTCCAGGGCACTTCAGTCATGACCGGTCCAGGAATCAAACCGGCAGCCTTCTGTTCACAAAAACGGAAAATCCCTAAACAATGGATGATCCTGAAAACAACCACATGCCCTGTGTGATAAATTGTGCCCCTAATGTCAATATTTAGAATAACCACCATTTTTATATACTGTATCACTGTCATAACTCCCTGAAGTCTGAGGGTATTTCAGACACTCTGATGTAGTCTGACATGGCTTCACTTTTTTACAAATTGCACAAGTCTCAAATTATTTGTTTCCAAAGTGTTACACTGGCTATTGTTCAAAACAAACTCAGCAACTACAGTGTTAAAACAGAAAGAAGCTCCTCCTCACTGTTTGCAAAAATGCTAGCTAACATTACTAATGGTGAAGTTTATTAAATAGCAAATTTTAGCTGGCATACCCTGTTAATCAGACAGAAAAGGCTAGTCAGATAAGACTGTTTTAAAGGTTTTTAAGAGGGAACATTTTTAATCTTAGATAAGCTAACCCTTTACTTAGCCATGTACTTGTATGCCAGAATTTATATATATATATATATATATATATATATATATACACACACACACACACACACACACACACACACACACACACACACACACACACACAGTGGCTTGCAAAAGTATTCATACCCCTTGAACTTTTTCACATTTTGTCACCTTAAAACCACAAACCTAAATGTATTTTATTGAGATTTTAAATGATATACCAACAAAAAGTATCACATAATTGTGAAGTGGAATGTAAATGATACATGGTTTTCAAAAAATGTAATCAAATCTTGACATGCAAAAGTATTCAGCCCCCTGTACTCTGATACCCCTAAACAAAATCCAGTGCAATCAATTGCCTTCAGAAGTCACTTAATTAGTTAATAGAGTCAAGCTGTGTGACTCTATTAACTAGTGAACAAACAGCATCTCCAACATTGTTGACGTCCATCATTTCTGCTCAGCGTGAATTGACTTTAATCAGTGAACAGCACTGAGGACCACTGGTCCCTTGTCCAGCGTAAATGCTTAGTGGCCCATGCAAGAAGATGATGCCTGTGCCTGCTGGTGTGGTCAGGTACCCTTGCAGGTCATCTAGCACACAGACCACACTGATGTAAACAGTTTGAATGGTCTGACGTGACAGTTGGGTGCCTCTCACCTCCTATAAATGTGACTGGAGTTGTGTGGCATTCATCATCCAGTTTCACAGAATACTGTTTGCAATGAAGCAATCATTAGTGTGGGATGTGGCCAAAGGACATCCACTTCTGTGCCTTTCTGTGACTCTTCCAGTCTCTCTGTATCTCTGTTACAACCTGCTGATGACACGCTGTGACACTGTAAGCTCAGTGCCCACTTCTGTCTGAGTGGTGATGTACTGTTGATCAGTTGTTAGGTGTCATCTTGGTGTGATGATGTCAAAATGTAAACAGCATGATGAGGAGGACTGTTTAAATACCCATTCTAACTGAAACAGGATATTTATTGGTCAATTCATGGATCAAACACCTGTTGTGAATTTTGCAAATAAGGTCTTTGTTAGAGAACAGCAAGTTGTACAAAATTACTGAAACATTGAATAGTTGCACAGGACATATGCGTTCAAAAGTTTAGAGAAGGTCACATTAAGCTCTTCTGTAAAGATTAGAGCACATTTTAGGTTCATCCTGAAATTTCACCTGAAAGCCAAATATTCCTAACTTTTTGTGAGTAGTGTAAATAACCGTTTTACAAGTATTTAATTCAGTGGATACTAATTAAAATATTTTGTATTCAAAGTAGACACATAGTTTTTACATATTTATATTTTATTAGAAGGTAATAGATCCCATCCTTGGATCACTACCTTGTTGTGGTTTGTGTGCCTGAATGATTCTAGGAACTATGTTGTCTGGGGCAATAGCCCCTGGTTGGGTCTTCCATGACAAATTGGACCTCGGCGACAGTCCAGGCAAAAAGTGATCCAAAAAGTCCACCATGAAAAATAAAAAGAACACAACTCTGCTTCCCTCGCCCAGAATAGGGGTACTCGGGCCCCACCTTGGAGCCAGGCCTGGGGGCGGGGCTCCTTTGTGAGCACCTGGTGGCCAAACCTCTGCCATGGGGGCCAGGCTGAGTTCAAACCAAAGATGCTACATAGGTCAACTCCTACATGGGCTAGCCACTTGTGATGGGAGGCAGTAATGGTGGTTGGGTACTGAGTGATTTGGGTGGCAACCTAAAGCAAAGGCCTTGGCATTACGAACCTCGGACACTGAAGCTAGCTTTTGGGACATGGAATATAACCTCTCTGGTCGGAAAGGAGCCCGAGCTTGTGCATGAGGTTCAGAGATACCAGCTAGATATACAGTGGAAGAAATAATTATTTGATCCTTTGCTGATTTTGTAAGTTTGCCCACTGACAAAAATATGAACAGTCTATAATTTTAAGGGTAGGTTTATTTTAACAGTGAGAGATAGAATATCAGAAAGAAAATACAGAAAATTACATTGTATAAAACATATACATTTTATTTGCATTTTGCAGAAAGAATAAGTATTTGATCTCCTACCAAACATTAAAAGTTCTGGCTCCTACAGACCAGTTAGATGTTCCTAATCAACTCGTTACCTGCATTAAAGACAGCTGTCTTTAATTGTCACGTGTATAAAAGACACCTGTCCATAGACTCAATCAATCAGACTCTAACCTCTCCAACATGGGCAAGACCAAAGAGCTTTCTAAAGATGTCAGGGACAAAATCATAGACCTGCACAAGGCTGGAATGGGCTAAAAAATCATAAGTAAGAGATACAGGATGAGAAGGAGACAACTGTTGGTACCGTTGTAAGAAAATGGAAGAAATACAAAATGACTGTCAATTGACATTCCATGCAAAAATCTCACCTCGTGGGTTATCCTTGATCATGAGGAAGGTGAGAAACCAGTGTAAAACTACATGAGGGGAACTTGATAATGATCTTAAGGCAGCTGGGACCACAGTCACCAAGAAAACCATTGGTAACACAACGCCATAATGGATTAAAATACTTCAGTGCCCACAAGGTCCCCCTGCTCAAGAAGGCACATGTGCAGGCCCATCTGAAGTTTGCCAATGAACACCTGGATGACTCTGAGAGTGATTGGGAGAAGTTGCTGTGGTCAGATGAGACAAAAAATGAGATCTTTGGCATTAACTCAACTCGCTGTGTTTAGAGAAAGAGAAATGCTGACTATAACCCAAAGAACAATGTCCCTACTGTCAAGCATGCAGGTGGAAACATGTTTTGGGGGTTTATCTTGGCTAAGGGCACAGGACTACTTCTCCGCATCAATGGGAGAATGGATGGAGCCATGTACCATAAAATCCTGAGTGACAACCTCCTTCTCTCCACCAGGACATTAAAAATGAGTTGTGGCTGGCAGCATGACAATGACCCAAAACATACAGCCAAGGCAACAGCCAAGGAGTGGCTCAAAAAGAAGTACATTAAAGTCATGGAGTGGCCTAGCCAGTCTCCAGACCTTAATCCCATAGAAAACTTATCGAGGGTGCTGAAGGTCTGAGTTGCCAAGCGACAGCCTCAAAATCTTAATGATTTAGAGATGATCTGCAAAAAGGAGAAGACCAAAATTCCTCCTGACATTTGCGCAAACCTCATCAACTACAAAAAAAAACATCTGACTGCTATGCTTGCCAACAAAGGTTTTGTCACCAAGTATTAAGTCTTGTTTGCTAGAGGGATCAAATACTTTTACATTACATTACATTACATTGCATTTAGCGGACGCTTTTATCCAAAGCGACTTACAATATATTTCTCTCTGCAAAATGCAAATAAATTTATATATTTTACATAATGTAATTTTCTGGATTTTCTTTTTGATATTATATCTCTCACTGTTAAAATAAACCTACCCTTAAAATTATAGACTGTTCATATCTTTGTCCGTGGGCAAACTTACAAATTCAAGGGATCAAATAATTATTTCCTCCACTGCAGTCAGGCTCACCTCAACCAACAGCTTTGGCTCTGGGACCAATCTCCTTGAGAGGGGCTGGACACTTTTCCACTCTGCAGTTGCCCAAGGTGAGAGGCATCAGGCAGGGGTAGGCTTGCTCATAGTGCCCCCGGCTCAGTGCTTGTGTGTGACTTTTTCCCCAGTGGATGAAAGAGTAGCTTCCCTACACCTTGGGGATGGTGGACTGGATCCATATGTTGTTTGTGCTTATGCACTGAACAGCAGTTTAGAATACCCAGCCTTCTTAAGAGTCTTTAGAGGGGGTGCTGGATGTCAATGCTCATGTGAGCAACAACAGTGTGACATGGAGAGGCGTGACTGAGAAGAACTGACTCCCTGATCTGAACCCAAGTGGTATTCAGTTACTGGATTTCTGTGCTCATCACAGTTTATTCATAACTAATAACATGTTCAAGTACAAGGGTGCCCATAAGTGCACGTGGCACCAGGACACCCTAGGCGAATGATTGACTTTATAAATCACATTTTTGGACTTACGGCCATGTGTCTTGGGACACTCGGGTAAAGAAAGGGGCTGAGCTGTCAACCGATCACCACCTGGTGGTGAGTTGGATCAAATGGCAGGGAAAGATGCCAGACAGACCAGGAAGGCCCAAACGTATAGTGAGGATTTACTGGGAATGTTTGGCAAAGGAACCTGTCAGACAGATTTTCAACTCCCACATTCGGCAGAGCTTCGACCACATTCCATGGGACACAGGGGACATACAGTCTGAATGGGTTGTGTTCTGGGTTTCCATTGTGGAGGCAGCTGACCAGAGCTGTGGCTGCAAGGCAGTTGGTACTTGTCAGGGTGGCAACCCCCGTACCCAGTGGTGGACACCCTGGGTGAAGGAAGCTGTTAAGCTCAAGTCCTATCTGGCCTGGTTGTCTTGTGGGACTCCAGAGGCTGCTGACAAGTACCAAAGGGCCAAGTGGGCTGCAGCTTCAGCTGTTGCTGAGGCAAAAACTTGAATGTGGGAGGAGATTGGTGAGGCCATGGAAAACAACTATTGGATGGCTCCTCAAAGATTCTGGCAAACAGTCAAGCGGCTTTTCCTTATTGTATTATTTGTTCAATCATTTTCTAATTGTGAGTTTCCTTAATTTATAACAATCATTGTAGTCACTGATTTTAGCATTATAATTCAATTTGTGGTGTACTTTGCAAAACAGTAGAAAGCACATTTTTCTACTGTTATGTAACGTTTTAGTCAAATTGTCTACGTTTAGCCAAGAGGTCCACCTACAGTGTTAACAAAAAGTGAGGAAGGCATATATAGTGGTAATATGGCTCTTATTCACAGACTGCCATTACAGAGCTAGTAACTAGCGTGTGGAAGCATTTTCTGACTGAAGTTTTATAACTAATCATCCTTCATTAGGTCAGAAATGTGTAGGTTATACACAGACCTTATACATGATGGGATGCAAAAAAAAATGTAAATAAGATTTAAAACATAAAAGATTATATAAAAGATATAAAGATAAATTCTCAGTAGTGTTGTTACCTAATAAACGCAACACATTCACTATATTACTATATAATATACATTTACATGCTTGTACGGTAATTTAATGTAATGTCCTCAAACCTCTGCACTTTGACATCTTTCCAGAGCCACGAGCTATAACACAAGCCCAAAGCACAACAAAATGTACACCCTTGCTTAACTGTTTTTTTAACACTAGAATTTCCTCCAAACATGTTTGTTCACTGTGGCCAAAAAGTTCTATTTAAAATTTTTCATTCAACTTTTCAGGAAATGTTTTCAAAATGCACAATACTAGATTCAGACAGACAGGCTTTATTAATCATGAGGAAAACTGCACTGTCACAGTAGCCTCAACATGAACACAATATTCACATAAAAAATTTGCAAACATGACATTTTTAGATGTAGAGATCCAACTGAACTGAAGAAAAACGATTTTTGTCAGAAACTCTGAACCAGTTAGTCCTTTTTTAATATGTTGAGTTCCCATTGTCCACCTCCACAGAGTCGGAGCATTACATCATGGTACTGTAAGGGAAAACATAGAGTAGAAAATGTCTCATTTATATACAGTTTGAGCATGTTTTATGACAACTCAACATTTCAAATAGTTTATGGACAGTCACTAGCCAGAAGAAACAGGCCAAAAGCTGTTGTATTTATCAAGCCAAAGAGGAAAAGAAGCATTTAAGCTATTTAGTGACAGGCCAAAAAGCAGGATTACAGTATGGGGGTGTGGCAGTGACCATGCTATGGGTAACTTACACATCTGTGAGGGCCTCAATAATGTAGAAAAGCAATTTTTGGAGCAAAAGTCCAAAAGACAAGGACACTCCTGCATTTTCCAGCAGGATAACACAAAACTACATTCTGCCTGGATTAGAAGTACATGGCTACAGATTATAGACTGGCCTTACTGCAGTCCTGACCTGTCTTATTAAGAATGTGGCACATTAAGAAGCACAAAACAAAAATATGTCCAATACAATTGCACAGCTGACACCTGCATTCAGTTGTTAATCTTAATGAACCAATGTCTTCAGTGCTTACTACTACTACTACTACTACTACTTTATTTATAAAGCACCTTAAATAACAGCAGCTGCAACAAAATGTTGTACATATATAAATCAAATAAACCAGTACACCTCAACAAAAAGATAAGGACAACAATAATAACAAATAAAACACAAACAAAAATAAAAGCAAAGCCTCAGCATGTATTAAAAGCCAAAGAATAAAAATATGTTTTAAGAAGGGTTTTAAAAGTAGACAATAAAGGAGCATGTCTAATATGTAATGGCAGATCATTCCATAATTTGGGAGCAGCAACACTAAAAGCTCTATCTCCCCTGAGCTTCAATTTTGACCTCGGTACCTCCAGGAACAGCTGATCAGCTGACCTGAGGGAGCGGGCTGGAAGGTATGGGTTTAACAGCTCAGAGAGATAAGATGGAGCAAGACCATGTAAGCATTTAAAAACAAGTAAGAGGATCTTAAATTGATTATACCCTATTATTAAAGAAACCCTGCAATTAAAGGAAACTGTGATGTTACAGTGGTAAGGCAACTGTCCCAGTCTTGTTGCTGTCATCAGATTTGAAATTAATGTATAAAAAAATTCAAAAATAAATTCAGAAGATAAAACGTCATTAATATGCTTTCGCAGCATTTTCAAAATAGGACAAATATATCTCTCGGCTGGCCTGGGAACGCCTTGGAATCCTCCCACATGAGCTGGAAGGGGTGGTTAGGGAGAGGGACGCCTGGTCTACTTTGCTTAGGTTGTTACTCTCATGACCCAGACATGGATAAACGGAAGATGATGGATGGATGGGACAAAGTAAACAGGATTTACAAATCACTCTAACAACACACTTTGTGTGTGTGTGTTTGTGTGTGTGTGTGTTCCCTGCTGTGTCTTTTTGAAACCAGGGTTGTTTTTACATGGCAATTTTTCCCATTGTTGGTCACTTCTTTGCTGATCTTGGCTGAAGTTGTTATAAGCATTTTAAGAGGCTTTGCTTTCTATAATTCAGTGTGTGTAAGACATACATCTTCACTCTTGCAGTCAATCTTTGTTTAAGGGTGAAATAAAGTGCAATAATAAATGGTGTGAGATATTGAAAAGTCAACCATTCTGCACCACCTTCTCACAAAAAAACATGCTCCATATTTCATCAAAAGTTGTGGAAGGCATGTCCCATCAGTTTAATTTAATGAAAAAAATATTAACTTGTTTTGAATTTGATGGCAGCATACATTTCAAAAAGTTGGGACAGGACCATGTCTACCATTGTATAGCATCCCCTTTTAACAGTTTGTAAATGTCTGGGAAGTGAGGAAGTTAATTGCTGGAGTTTTTGGAGAGGAATGTCCCATCTTTGTCTCATGTAGCATTGTAGATGCTCAACAGTCCAGCTGGCTAGTTAAGGCTGAATTAAGGTTCTTCTTTGCTGGATTTCTCATTTCTTTGATGCTCCAAATGTGGTCTGAAGAGCGGATAGGCCAGTTTATACCCCAGGTTCTAATTTTGTGAAGCCGTGCTGTTGTGACTGATGCAGTATGTGGTTCAGCATTGTCTAACATGGCCCTCCTGAAAGAGATGTTGTCTGTATGGGAGAATATAGTGCTCTAAAACCTCTATATACTGTTTAGCATTGATAGTGTCTTTCCAAATGTGTAAGATGTCCACTTCATATACACTAATGCAACCCCATGTCATCAGAGATGCAGACTTTTGAACTGTGTGCTGATAACAAGCTGGATAACAAAAAAGAATTTGACAACAGAAATAGCTTTAATTTTGCCTCAGTCCATTGTAAATGGGCTTAGGCCCAGAGAAGATGACAGCGTTTCTATTTCCTGCTGACATATGCCTTCCACTTTGCATGATACAGCTTTAATTTGCATTTGTGGATTGCACAGCAAACTGTGTTCATAGATAATGATTTCTGGAAGTGTTTCTGAGCAGAATTCCAGAAGATAATCGTCAGTGGTTTTTTTTGCGGTGCCATCTGAGGGCCTGAAGATCACAAGCATTCAGTATTGACTGTCATGCCCCTGGTGCACAGGGATTTTTCAAGAATCTCTTAATATTTTGATGATATTGTGTACTGTAGATGCTGTGATTTTCAAAGTCTTCACAATTTGACATTGAGGAATATTTTTCTGAAAAGTTTCACATATTTTAGAGTGTTTTTTTTGCAAATTGGTGAACCCTCTGCACATCTTTGCTTCTGAGAGATTGCTTCTCTAAAATGCTATTTTATACTCAATCATGTGACTTAGTTGTAAATTGCTCCATCAGCTGTGTTCTTAATTTGTACTACTTATTTTGCAGTCTTTTGTTGCCTCTGTCCCAAATTGTTTGAGACGTGTTATGGCCATCAAATTCTAAAGGAGTTAATATTTTTTCATGAAATGTTAAAATGTCTTTCAACATTTGTGTGTTATGTGTTTTATTGTGAATAAAATAGGGGTCTATGAGATTTACAAATCATTGCATTTTTTTTGGAATTGGGGTTGTAAAGGATTATGCCGAATGATATGTTTTAACAGCGTCCCTCTGCAAGAGCAAGACTGAAGTACAGGCAAAAATTAAAAATAATTTACATATATGTGCTGTATGGCAATCATTGCCTTTGAAACATCCTCATTATGGTATTCCACAATCAATCAATATCCAGTTACTAAACTTCAATAAACCTAAAGTTTAAAAAGAATAACGAGAATATTTAACATATTCAGATGTAAATGACTAAGAGTTCCTTACCTTCTCTAGGCTGCTGCGGTGTCCTATGCTAATAAGGGTCATGCCTAGCTGCTTGCAAACCCTGTACAGCTGTCTCTCTGCTTCTTCTGTCAGAGCACTGGTGGCTTCATCAAGCACTGTCTCAAGCACAATGTAAAAATGTTTTCAGCATAATAACTTATAATACATTTCCTGAAGATAATATGCAAGTTCACTGCACATAATTTTTCATTTCAAATCTGTGGTACATTTTCTATATACTACAACCCAATTCATAATTTTGCTGATTAATAAAAATGCGATAAACTTGAACACTAAGCCATTTCAGAAAGCAGCAGGGCTTGTAGAAAATGAATCTTGAAGAAATTCCTTCGTATTTCTACCTATTTATACAGTTATTATTAAAAGTGATTGTACATTAGCACTCCTACTCCTGAGGCAGTTTGTGAATATAAATCCTATCTAAAATAGTTGCCACATAATTCAAGTTCCCTGTTGCAGTACAAAGGCTGCATAGTGTTACAGTCATAGAAAATACAGTACTGTTAGACAGTTCTAACTGCACATGATCATTAATGCATGTGTCAATAACTTTAATGAGATAATGACTTAAAAGGGACATTGTCAAATGAGAATTCTGAATTTACTGAATGTATTATACATTAGATAAGATTGTAGGGTTACTATATACTGAACATTACAGACCTGCATATTTTGGTTGTAGGTAGAACAGTCTAGCAAAACAAAGTCTTTGCATTTCTCCGGGTGATAAAACATCATACCTATGATGAGAAGTATTACAACAAGTAATAAAAAATAATTAATACCTTATTTGCAATAATTGTCAATAGACTGAGATTCTGCTGCTAAAGCTCACCAGTTCCAGTCCACTTTCTCATCTAGTCCTCCTGTTCTTCTCAGAAGACTGGACTGAAAGTAGAATAAAACACAGTAAAATAATAATTCTCACATGTTTTGAGTCCATAAATACATTGTTTTCTATTCCTTTGCAGTGTGACAAAATAATATTTTTCACTGCATAAAATACTATGTACAGTGGAGGAAATAATTATTTGATCCTTTGCTGATTTTGTAAGTTTGCCCACTGACATAGATTTGAACAGTGTATAATTTTAAGGGTATGTTTATTTTAAAAGTGAGAGATAGAATATCAGAAAGAAAATCCAGAAAATTAAATTGTATAAAATATATACATTTATTTGCATTTTGCAGAGATTTACAAAATCAGCAAGGGATCAAATAATTATTTCCTTCACTGTATTTAGGGACTCAAAACAAGTCAGTCAACTACAACTGCAACACAAATGAAAAAGATCTTAACCTAGATTATTTTTCACTACAATTTAATTACTAAATTTATAATTTAAACTCTATAAGAAGGTGGATGCTTACCACACCAGCCAATTCCAAGTACTGCAGAATTCTCTCATCATCAACAGAACCTGCAAAACAGCCAGCTATCAGCTTGAAACTTCTAATCAGCTTTCCATATTTAGAAATCATTAAATTCAGTCATACCTGCTGCTGGAAAGATTTCCTGCAAAGGGTAGATCACCTTCAGGCAATCAAACATTTAGTCAATATTCAATATCTATAATTTATATGAAGATTTAATTACAGTTCATATTTAGCTCGTCAGTTATTTTAGAAATTGATTAGTGGACTGACGTCTGGAGGCGTATCTCACCTGTTCTCTAAGTGTGCCATCAGTCAGGTAGGGTTTTTGGGGCAAGAAGAGGATGCCCCTTGGGCCAAAAAATGTTGTCATCTCAAAAGAACCTGAGAATGATTATAGTCTTAATGAAAATATTACAATTCAAAGTAACTCGAGATTTGAAATATGAAACACTCTTTACTTTACATTTACATTTCAGCTACAAGAAACACAAGAAAATTTACAGTGTTAATCTAAATGATTTTCCTTTATACAGTACATCATCGGTTGTTCGGATCAGCAATTTCAGTTAAATATATCATAGCTGACAAACACAGTGATATCTGAAAAGTGAAATGAAGTTTATAGGATTTACAGAAAGTGTGCAATAATTATTTAACCAAAATTCGGCATTATTTATCTTTTTTATTTGCTCTTATACATTGTTTTATACATGATTTTAAAAATATAACTGTATTAAATTATACTTATACTTTGTGTTTAGACTAACATTTTTAAATAGTGTTAGTAAGCAATGCTAGTACTATTCCTTTTTTAAAACCCTAACAAACCCAAAGTCTATTTCATCGAAACTGAATTTCATAAAAGTACATAAAATACTCAACATCAGCAACATGAAGACTCTATTCTAAATTATACAATAGTTCCCTGAAGTTACCTACATGTGATTGGTGACAGTGTTGCCATGTCTTGTCATCTGTTGCTTTTCTTATTTTGAGGTCTTTTGCTGCAGAATTAGTTCACTGCTGGTAACTTGGTTGTGGACAGATAACTCCACAAACTTTTCACATTCTTCAGTCTCAGAACAATGTCTATCTATAACTATAGCAAAGTCAAAACATCTCTGTTCAAATGAGGATTATCCACATCTCAGATAAATCTAATCTTGTATATTGCCAGGATGGTGGTGTCTGATTTTATCTCCTGCTGCAGTTTGTTCACTCACTTTTTCAATTATGTATTTTTAGACAGCTAGGCTATAATTAACTGCACTAGCACACTTTATGCACTGTGAGTGTGAAGGAGCAGAATTGTGTCCTACTAGGCTCAGGACTCTAAATAGATGTTTTTGTTTGGTTTCACTTACAGAGCGACATAAAGGTTAGTTGCACACTGTTAAAACAACAATTAAGGTATTATCGTAGACAATATATTGCAGATCCCTAGTTCTGATTTGTCCCCAAATGAGAATGTGTGGAAAAATTTTCAATTAAAAAAGTGCAACAACCCCCTACTTTTGCACACATTAACATACGTTTGGAGGAAGAATCTCAAAACACTTGCAACTGAAAGATGCTAAGCAATTGTGTTTCAAGTGTTGTGAGAAGGAAAGCTTTACCATTCCAGCTTTTCTTGCAATGTGTTGCAGGTCTGAAATGCAGGAATGGACGTACAGTATGTTAACAAATGAAAAGACAAATCATGTCTGAGGCTCATTGTGTCTGCAATTAAAGTAAAAAGGAATGTACAAAACACTGCACTTTTTATTTGCAATTTCTATACTGTCTCAACTTTTTCTGGTTTGTGGTTGTATTGTGCTTCACGGTCAGTGTTGCTTTTGCAGTGGTGACACACAGGTACATCCTCTCCTTGTAATAGGATTGGGTGTGTCGATCTTGTGTGGCCATGTCTGCGATTTGTTTAGATATTTGGGTTCAGAAATTGCATGCGGCAGTATCTGGGTTGATTCCATGCATCTTTTTCCAGTGTATAGAATCCAATCAGACTGCTGTATGTATTTGGTCAACATTAACTGAAATTTATGGAGATTTTAATTTATTTTACAGAGATGTATTTTTCCCTATACAGACAGGAATTAATGTTGGTGCATATTATAAAATGTACTTTTTGAACCTTTTTAATGTATTCCAGTGCAATTAGAGACAACCTGGATTCTTTTGAGAATATGAATGTTTGGTTCTGGTGTTTTCTTCTCAAGCTCTATCTTTCATCTCTAATGGAAAGATGCAACTACAGTGGTGCTTGAAGGTTTGTACACCCTTTAAAATTTTCTATAGTTCTACCTTAAAATGAAACTTGATCAGATTGTCCTTAAAGTAGACAGAGAAAACTAAATAGGCCTAGACATGATCATTTATTTATTGAGGAAAATAACACAATATTATACAGTCATGGCCAAAAGTGTTGGCACCCCTGAATTTTTTCCAGAAAATAATTTTAAATTCCAGAAAAAGTATTTCTCCCAGAAAATTATTGCAATTACACATGTTTTGTAATACACATGTTTCTTTCCTTTGTGTATATTGGAACAACACAAAAAACAGAGTAAAAAAAATGCAAATTTGACATAATTTCACACAAAACTCCAAAAATGGGCCGGACAAAATTATTGGCACCCTCAACTTAATATTTGGTTGCACACCCTTTGGAAAAAATAACTGAAATCAATCGCTTCCTATAACCATCAACAAGCTTCTTACACCTCTCAACTGGAATTCTGGACCACTCTTCTTTTGCAAACTGCGCCAAGTCTCATATTTGAAGGTGCCTTCTCCTAACAGCAATTTTAAGATCTCTCCACAGGTGTTCAATGGGATTTAGATCCGGACTCATTGCTGGCCACTTTAGAACTCTCCAGCGCTTTGTTTCCATCCATTTCTGGGTGCTTTTTGAAGCATGTTTGGGGTCATTGTCCTGCTGGAAGACCTAGGACACAAACCCAGCTTTCTGATACTGGGCCCTACATTGCGACCCAAAATCCTTTGGTAACCTTCAGATTTCATGATGCCTTGCACACAGTCAAGGCACCCAGTTCCAGAGCCAGCAAAACAACCCCAAAACATCTTTGAACCTCCACCATATTTGACTGTAGGTACTGTGTTCTTCTCTTTGTAGGCCTCATTCTGTTTTCGGTAAACAGTAGAATGATGTGCTTTACCAAAAAGCTCTATCTTGGTCTCATCTGTCCACAAGATCTTTTCCCAGAAGGATTTTGGCTTACTTACATACATTTTGGCAAACTGCAGTTTAGCTTTTTTATGTCTCTGTGTCAGCAGTGGGGTCCTCCTCGGTCTCCTACCATAGTGTTTCATTTCATTCAAATATCGACGGACAGTTCGAGCTGACACTGATGCACCCTGTGCCTGCAGGACAGCTTGAATTTCTTTGGAACTTGATTGGGGCTGCTTATCCACCATCCGGACTATCCTGTGTTGCAACCTTTTATCAATTTTTCTCCTCAGTCCACGTCCAGGGCGATTAGCTACAGTGCTATGGGTTGTAAACTTCTTGATTATGTTGCGCACCGTGGACAAAGGAATATCAAGATCTCTGGAGATGGACTTGTAACCTTGAGATTGTTGATATTGGACGTCCGTGTCCCACGTAGTCA
>BRDA01003193.1:57351-77525 GCA_036984385.1 Crenuchus spilurus
TCTGTCTCGCTGCGCGCTCTCTCTCTCTCTGTCTCGCTGCGCGCTCTCTCTCTCTCTGTCTCGCTGCGCGCTCTCTCTCTCTCTGTCTCGCTGCGCTCTCTCTTTCTCTGTCTCGCTGCGCGCTCTCTCTCTCTGTCTAAGAAAAAAAACATTTTTGTGCAAGAAATGTTTCAAACTCCGCACGATGTGAATGACGACAGTAGAGTCACACATGCACACCCTGAAATACAACCTGCGCTAAAGTTAGTTTAATATTAGTTACTCGTTTGATATTCTTAATTCCACTTTTCCTCACCAGTTAACAAAACACAGACTCACCAGTACACTTTGGTGTACTGTTTGTTACAGTAGTTTGGTGGTGAAATAGAAGACAACAAACTAAAACTACAACATTTAGTAAAATTCACTTGTTATGACAGGTGTCGCAGGAGCTTAGCCTTGTGTTCCCTCTGAATACACGCTGCAGTGTTAGGGACCACCTCAAAATTACCCACTACACATTGCAGTGTTAGCGACCATCTCACAATTACCAGCTACATGCTGCATTGTTAGTGACATAGCCATACTCAGAATCATATCATTTAGGATTAGGTATTAATAGGGAAAAAGCATTGGTGCATCGCTATAATGTAAGTGCTTTTATGGCATTCTATTTTATATTATCCAAGAGCATGCATTTTTATTGTTCAATGCAAATTCATTTGCATGAAATTTTATACAGTGGAGCAAATTATTACTACCAGATCAATATTACTGATTGTGAGTATATATTTGGTTATTTTATACCTGACAAATTCATGTGTCTCCTCAAACTCAGGTTGACAATCAAACTGTTTCCTGTTAATATCACTCATCACTTCCCTTAGCTCGCCAATCCTGTACAAAACCCAAAAACACAACACAACAAATGAGTATGAAGTCACTACATGTAATCAAACAGCAACTGTCCTAAAGCTTATACTAACAATCTTAAATACTTGTGATCAGTGATTGTGTTTCTTTCTTAAATTAAATTTATTAAAATAAATTTGCTACAAATCAACACATATTTTGCTTTACATTTTTCCTATTGACTACATCAGTCCTTTTGCAGTGAAAACAATGATGTGAGTATATACACTAAACCTCAATATATACAATAATACAGACTACATCTATGGGAACATTTAAGGTTTAGAATTCATGAAACCATTAGAAAGGTCCTTTAAATGACCTTGCTGAGAATAAGGCATCAGCATCATCCTGTGGGTATATCCTGCAACCTACCTGTGGGTGTATCCTGCAACATCTGAGAGTGTAGTAGAAAGGTCTATGAGCTGGGTGAAACAGTTAATCAGGTATATGCACACAAAGGCATTCTGGAAAAAAGGTAAAATGCAGTAAGAAGAAATAAGAGAAAGGTCTTGGGTAAAATCATAATCATGATTCAGTTGTAGCTATAATATGTTTATTCATTACTTAGCCCTGATCAAGTCATTTGTTTGGACACATATCCCATTAGGGTTGGGCAACATATATTTTTGCATAAACGCAATATACAAATAAATTAGGACACTCAATAAAAACTTGTTAACTTGTTGTTGGAGAGAACTTATGCTGCTGGCAAAAAACTGCTACACTGGAGTAGAGGGCAAATAAAATGATCATATTTTGACCTGAAGAAGAAGAAAAAAAATTGTGAAAGGATTTTTATGGAAAACTCAAAATAAATGATATAGTGTCAGTCCATGATAGGCTCTGTTTCTATCTCAACATATTTTAACTGTTAACTGATCAAGATGTTAACTCATCAGAATAACAAATGCTATCAAAGTGATTGTCAGCAAACTTATTTCACTGGTGGCACAATAAACTGAAACATAGACAGATGTACACAATACAAAGTACATGCCATGTGGTACCATAAACCTAATGCCCATTTGGATTGGATTTGTTTATCAGGGGGGCACCTGTTATTAAACATTTTTACATGATTTCCTAATTTTTTTGCAGAGGACTGAAGGTTTTGTGCCAAAATTGACTGATTTGGAACTGCTTGATTTCCTCTATTCCCTTTTATTCCTCTCTCTAAATGTGTGTTTTCCCCCAATGGAACTGTGCAGATTATAGGTCACATTAAAGCTGTAAAATCTTTGGAAATGATTAATCTTTGTCTTTTTTCCACATCACAAAAGCCTGGCATTTTAACAGGGGTGTGTAGACGTTATGTTCACCATATATTAGTTTAACAGCATTTAACATTCAGTCTTTATGGATCTGGAGTGATCAGAGGCGATTGCTCTAAGACTGCAAGGGAAGCTCAGCTTCCCCTAAAATGTCAAAAAATAAGTGATCAATAATATACTGTTGTGTGTACATGTCATTGACTAAATATGCGCTACAACGCGCTCAACTTTTGTTCAGAATCAGCTTCTTATCACTGGTAAGGACGCGGCTTTCCTCTGCTTTAAACAGGGTGGATGCTGTGTCCACAGAGTTCAATAGCGAAGCAAAGCGTGCAGCGAAACGAGATGAGTCATTGGATAAATGCCGGGCTTTGTCCCGCCCATCGGACGCTCAGCATCTCTGGGGGTCTATGGGGCAGTGGGCTGGCCTTGGCTGGCCCGGACGCTCAGCTTCTGCATGATGATTGGATGATGTGTCTGAGGCTGAATCCCTTTTTGATTGACAGCTAAATGAGCGAATCAGCGATCTTTTGGTGTAAACATCCATGGGAGTATTTTTTTAATTTTCATTCTGTTCCGAGTTGAACCGGAGACTTTCCTAATCCTCTTAGCGGCATTTTCTTTGTTAAAAACGACTAGCGACAAATCGAGCTTTTATTTCTGGTGTTTTTTGTAGCTGCTTGTGTTTGGAGACTGACTTCTATCACTCCTTCTGACTTCTATCAAAGTTTCTGGCCAGCGGGTGCTGCTGAGCCTCTCCACCGTCACAAAGCACTCACAGGCAGACACACTTCATACTAGCCTCGCGCCAGTCCCAGCTAGCGAGCTAGCAGGTGTAAAGAGCTTCTCCTGTTTAAAACGGCTCAAGTCTTACACCCGCAACACCATGAGCCAAGGCCGTTTAAGCAGCCTAGCTCTGCTGGCCATTGAGAGGACACTAGTCAAGTCCCTGGAAAAGACGCCTTGTTGGTACGACAGGGTCACAGATAATTTTCTTGAAAAGGAATAGAGGGTAGAATTTACGTATAAATAAACCGACACATTTTATGATGTAGACCGAAATTGAGCTTCCCCTCCTTGAGAGACCAGCATCCGCCACTGGGAGTGATACAGTGGCTTGTTCCTGCAGGTGTGATTAGTGTCCTTTTAATAAGTGTCACTTCTCATCCAATTAAGTTTCTTTTCCTCTCCCAGGTAGCATATGATGAGCAAGTAAGATTATGTCCATCCATATCAAGAAAATTATTGAGCAACTTCAAAAGCATTCATATTTTCGGCTTGGCGATTCATTAAGTGTTTTGGTGGCTCTTCGCAAGCAGTCTAAATATTACTGGTAACAGATGCCAAAAATCGTTTCCTTTCTAAAATGGAGTGGACATCTACTTGAAAAATCATGGAATTTTGCACACCGAAAACACTGTAGGAATTGAGGAGGATGAAGGGGGGAAAGAAGGGAAAAAAAAACAAGTAAAGAAATTTAGAGTAAAAGCTCAAAATATGCCCTTACCACTGAACTGGACTGATCAGCAACAAATGTTTAAGATAACTCAAGAGTAAAATTCTGTGTAACTGCGGGCATTATAAAAACTGTTTCACCAATTACTAAATATGAGGTAATATTATTCATATTGTATTAATGTACTGTCAATTACCTCAGATTTTACACTATAAAGTTTGTTTTTGTCTAATATGACAAACATTTATTACTAGAAATACTACTAGCTGGATGACATTTAAGGGGACAGTTTTTTTCTCAAATCTCATTGGGGCTTTAAACAATGCTTCTGACAAAAAATACCTTGCTGACAAGAGCACTGAGTTCACTTGGAGTCATGCCATCATAAACACCCGCAAAGATAGGGATGGCAATGACGATGTAGCTAAGGATGCTTCCCAGATAATCAAATGTGTTCACTCCAACTGTGTATAACAGAGACAGAAAAACAAGGAAAGTTTACCAGTAAGAACACACACACACACACACACACACACACAAACCAAAATGGTTTCTCCCTCCCTCCCATCACTTGTGAAGACCCCCCCCTTTAAGTGCATGCTGAAGGTCCATTTTGGATTGTGACATCATCTGCAAACAACAGATGTCACCCCTAGCCCCCTGTACTGGACACCCTTCCATCCCTGTCTGTGCCTTGATATCCTGTCCATGAATATCATAAACAGGAGTGGTGACAAGATGTACCCTTGACATAGTCCAACCCACCTTGAACAGACTTGATTTAATTTCAAACTTGTGGACACAGCTTTCATTACACTTGAACAGGGACTGAATCACCCACAACAGTGGTCCGGTGACCCAATACTCCTGTAGCACCTCCCACAACATGCTTCGAGGCACCTTGTTATATGCCTTCTCCAAATCCACAAAACATGTACATTGGATTAGCATACTTCCAAGACCACTCACACAGTTGTAAGAGAGAAAAGAGCTAGTCAATTGTTCCTGGGTTAAACCTGCACTGTTCCTCTTGAATCCTTGGTTCAACCACCAGATGCAATTTTCTCCCCAGTACATTGGCATAGGCTTTTCTCTGGAGACTGAGGAGTGTGATTTCCCTATATTGGAAACAAAACCTCTAGTCCCCTTTTTTAAAGATGGAGACCACCATCCTAATCCTTAGGCACTGTCCCAATTCTCCATGCAACACTGAAGAGTCATGTTAATCACACCACCCCTACACTGCCCAGTGCCATTAACACTGCCGAATCTCATCCAGCCCCTGCAGTCTTGCCTCCTCAGAAACTTTATCACCGCTGAGACAACAATACCCGCAGAAGTGTAAAGAATTTTGACCTCTCTAACATTATGTCCTTAAAATATAATATATTCCCTTATAAAAATGAATTGGTGTACAAGACACCCTCAGAGCTGGAGGAAGAAACCTTGGGAGGAACCAGACTCACATGGGGAACCCACTCTCCTTTTTGTGTTCTTGATGGACAATAAGCTTAGCGTAAGAGTATTGTTGGTAATGTAGTCACTCTAGGCCAAATGAACCATTAAAAAAGGCTTCAGACATGGTACGCCTTGGCCTTCTAACTGAGCATATTGGGTTGACGGGTGTCAATACAGGAATTCTCATTAGAATATCTGAACTTTGTTAGGCTTTTTTATTTTAAACAAAAGAAATAGACAAAAATGGAAACTTACTATAAAGCCAAAGTTCCTTGTTCATCAGACTCTTCTGCATATGCAAGAGACTCTGCAGCCTACAATCAGTCCGCACGTGCTCCACTTTGCCTGCTCTGAACATGACATTTGCTCTTAACTGGTATTAATTACTAAATGGTACTAATGTCAGTGAAGTGTAACAGTATCTTCAAGAAAGGGAATTACCATTTTCATCCACAAGCCATTAACTTCACAGCCTTAGTAATCTGCACACCAATACAAAAGAAGTAATAAAGACCAACTGACCTGAAGAAAGCTGCCGATTCTGCATTGACTCTAATCTGCATGTGCTTGAATCTGGAGACAAAACTTCAGAAAGTCAGATGAGACTATTCTGATTGAATACAAAGAAATGAAACCCCTTAAAATTAAAGAAATTAAATCTACTGGTAGGAAAGTTAATGACACTAGAAATTATTATTTTTTTAAATCGTGTAACTGTGGTGGAAACAAGATGTAAAGGTAATCTGTTAAGAGATGAATATGTAAAATGTGGATACACTGAACACAAACATTTATGTCTGATTGCAATTTTGAGCCAAAATTTAAGCCATTTCATATTCCGAGCTAAATTAAATTTTGAAAGACATGCACATATCTAACACTTTCTGTATTTCTATTAATTGAATCAGTTCAATTATAAACATTATTCACCCTTTAATGGGACAAACAATCACATAAACATAACATTTTCAGTGACCGGTTTAAATAACATGAATCAAATGCAAATGTAAGTAGGAAGCTACTGGGTTTTAGCATACAGAATTATGTTAGTTATGCATCTGTATGCTGTATAATTGTTAACAGCTTGCAAAGTTGTTGAGAGGGCTATAAAATAAAATATTAAGTATAAGTGTAGAAGTTGGAACATAAAAGAATTGGCCAACATTTAAAACTAGGGATGACACATATTTGATTATTTTGCAATACTTGGACACAAAATTGAATTAAAAACAAAAACGTATTGAATCAACTACTGTACATGAGTTACAGACATTTTTACATAGTTTGTGCATGTTCAAAAGATCAAAAGCAATACAACTCCATGAAAGAAAAAAAGGAATGGCTTAAAAAGGATTGTACTGGAAAGCCAGCAACACAAAAAGGCCTAGAAGACCATGAAAGACAACTAAACTGTTCTCAGAATTATTTACTTGGTGAAGAAAAACCTCTTCACAGCATTTAATCAATGTTTTCTGTTTTCAAGGCAGTAGCTGCATTGATATCAAATACCTAAAAGATACCTACTACTGGTAACACTCAAGTACAAAAAGGTAAGATTAGACTTCAAAAACAAAAGGACAGACTTGATAAAACGCAATTCTGGAATGAGATTCTCTGGACAGAAGAAAATGCTAATAATTTTGTACAGGAATGATAGAAAGAGAAGAGTATGGAGCATAAAATGAAGGGCTCATTATTAGATTATATCACATTATTGCCTAGCAGCGAAACCGGGTCACTTGTGTTCATGGATGATGTTTATAAGTCACTGCTGCTGACAGAAGTAGTAGGATGAATGGTGTGTATAGAGCTATGCCTCCTGCTCAGATTCAGTTAAATGCTGCAAAACATATAGAACAGCACTTCACAGTACAGATAGAAGCAATCCAATAGCTTTTTAAGGCAAAGAATGGAATGTTGTTAAAAGGCAACTCCAACCCAATTGAGCATGTTTTGCACCAACTAAAGACAAAGCTGAAGACAGAAAGACCCACAAACAAACAAAACCTGAGAAAGGCTGAAGTAGACATGGATTAGAACTTGAAGAGAAGAAATTTAGCATTTTGTGAGGCCCATGAATTCCAAACCTTCAGGATTTGCTTTCCAAATATCAAAAACAATCCTTGTATTTGTAATTATGTTAATTTGTCCAATCAATTTTATGTATGAGAAAACAGAGAGACTATGTTCAAATTAGCATAATTCCTAAACAATTGCTTCATTTCAAATATATCGTGGAGTTTAAAGAGAAAAAAGTTGTCACTGTACAAATACATATGAACCAATACTTACTGTTTATATACTCTATATAATTTGTAAGTTTTTTAAACATCAAAATACCTGAAGTCTCCTTCCAGCTTTTCTTGTTCAACCAACGTGGACACAATGGGCCCCATCAGGATCTTGTTGACAATGGTCCCTACCACAAAGTAGCCAAAGATACTGAGAAGTCCGATCCAACCAGTGCTGCAGAACAAAGATGTGGAAACTATGTTACTTTGCAAATTCCTTGTCTTTAATTAGCATAAAAGAAAGGCAATATTTGAATCCAGGAAATTGTGTGAAAAGCTGTAGGTTGTCCTTATGTTTGAAAATAAACATACCCTAAAGCTGAGTGAAAAACAACATAAAAAATGGTGACATAACTCCTGATAAGAGCTGTATGAAAAGGGTTTGTTTTTTGGCTATTGTCAGAGTCTGTGGATACTCCTCCATTCTCTTACTCCTTCTTGCAAAGGAAAAAGTCTGGATTCTGTATTTCTCAACTTTGTTTATAAACTCATAATAAACTCAAGCCTTGTTTGTTTTGATTTCATTTAATATGTTAAATTTATGTTTTATGTTGCCAATTGGCTATGGGAAAATTTTGTTACACACTGCAAAAAGAGCCAGCAGCATTTATTTGACAAGGGTCAAAATGTAGCTGGGTTGTTTCTGTTTTCACATCTCAACCCTAATTGCATTGACCAGGTTCAAGGGAGTGTAGTTGTTGCTACTACTGAAAAAGAGGGGGTCTGTTTAGTACAGGACCATCTTCAGAGATGCACCTGGCTAGAGTTGAATCCTATTGATAAATTATGTGAGATGTTTGCAATTTAAGTGGGTCTTCTCTAGTTCCCCGTCAGGTCTCTTCCCCAAAATGAGAATCATATCATTTGAAACATCTTGCTAGCCAGTCATTGCCGATATCCAGTTATATTGCCCAGGCCTTACTGAACAAGATGATAGTCAGGGTTTAAGTATGATGTCAGAAAAGAGAGGTACGCAACTTCCGACAATTGTGAATGCATTGTGAAGTCAAACACACCCACCTGTTGAAGCACTGGTAGGTGTAATAAGAGACAGTGAAGGGTGAAATAACAAGCCTACTGGCCATAGTGCTCAACTGTTTACACAATCTCTCTGCATCCTGACTGATCCTCTGGTCTCTGTGTAACAGAAGCATGCATTCATTTTACCTTATGCACAAAGAAGTTTGAGACAATTCATCTAGAAAGGTTTCAGGCTTCTGTATAGTACAAGTCAGTATTTGTATGTCATGAAAATGTAACTGAATCCAGAGAAACACTTAACGGGTTATCAAGGTCCTTCCGGAAGACATTGAGAGTATAGAAGACTTGACTCGAGAAGTAATCTCTATGAAGGCTCTCTGTTAGAGACTTCCTCCAGTTCACATACAGGAGACTGCAAATGTACTGTTCAACACTCTTCAGCTGGAAAATATTTATCACATAATTACAGAAAGAATTAAAGCATCTTATATGAACACAAAATAAGGACTAAAATGTGCTTTCTGATCTTAAAGTATTCACAGTCCTGTCCTAATACAAGAAAAATCTTTGTCATGCAAATTTGAAATTGCACTTTCATAATTTCACTGCTTATTTGTATCAGATAAATAAAAGGCAGTAAACGCACAAAAGAGTTGAGAAGGATGAGAAGAACAGCAAATGACACAAGTTCTTGAAATGTGCCATAGTTCTTCTGAGACAGAACCCCGTAGAACTGGCTTGGTATAAGTCCCACTTGATAAATCACCAGCTGAACTAAGAAGGAGGAGAAAAAATATTTACAATACAAAAAAAAAAACACTAGCAGGGTTTTATCATAAGCCATATGAACATTTTATTTTGAAAATGTTAGCAGATACTGATATCTGTGTTTTAAGTCATTCTCTTAAAAGGGAAAAAAATCTACGAAGTGATATCTGAGACACAAAAGTCTAGATTTAAGTAGTGTTCATTGTTATATATGTTCATTGTTGGGTTTATCTCTGGTTAAGGTTTTTAGCTGGATCTTAGTGAAATACCATGATAAAATAAGGTTAATTCATTTAGTATAACTATGTACAAAGCACTGCTGTAACACTGCTGTATGTGCTATATTCAGTGTGTGTGTATTTAAGAGATAATACAGAAACAGAAAACATTGGAATTGACTGATTATGGTGTTTCTGTATTTCGTAATTGTAGATGTGTAATGACATCTTGATTTAAAGAGTTCTCAAATTTGAGTAAAAAAGTAAAAAAAAACAAAAAAAAAACAGTTCATATCTTTTTTTTCAGGATGTCAAGTTTAGACGTATAAAACTCAGGAAACTCTGTTTAGCTCAATAAAATGTTTCCAACCTCCACGTTTATTAGTTAATGTACTGACTGCACTTTGCTAATTTCTTAAAAATCTTTAGTCAACACTCCGCTGCCATTTCTTACCTAAAAGAGCCACTCCAATGAGGGTCCAAAACATCAATACGTTCTGGCTGAACCAGCTTGGGAAAAAAATCTTCAGAATACTGTAGAACCTCTGCAGAAACCTCAGGTCCAGCTTTGGTCTGAAATAGTGTATAGAAGTAACGTTAACGACAACAGCTCGTTCATTCAGTTTACTCGCCAACTCACAGCTGTGCTGCTTGGTATTTCAAGTAGATTTTAAAATTTGACTGCTACCTTTTCAGATCGGCTTTCCTCGGTGGCGCCATGTCCGGGGGATAATAAAACTTAACATATGTTACTGAAGCTTAACTAACATCAGAATAAAACAAAGCAATAGAATGAATGAGTCTAAGTAACTTTGTTATGATCCGGGTCTAAAGTACGATACAACACGTGACAACAGGAAAACATTCCAAGTGTTATCGCTGTCTGTAACGCTCAGAATGCAAAAAAGTAAACAGGAAGCACGTATGACAGTCACGTCAGATGCTGTTGATTAAGCGCCCCTCTCTAAAGCACTTTGAAACTAGCCATTCTGCCACAAAAAACTCTAAACTGGATAGTATGTGAAAGCGTCAACACAAGCTCTTCTTTTAATGAAACTCTAAAACACCGGAATGGATTCTACTGCCCCCTGGTGTAGTGTAGACTAAATGCACTATAAAAAAATCACCTAATCATAGTATAACGAATAGAACTGTATTTCAGAATTGAAATTCTGAGGGTACCTTTTAACAGCAAAAAAGCAGCGCCAGACAACATACGTCCATAAACAACCTACATCCATAAAACATTCAACAAATTTTAAATGAATATAAAAGTAATAATATAATGTAATCACTGATATATAATAATATAATAGTAATAACAGCAGCAATATGGCTATATAAATAATAAACTTTAATATAAATAATACATTATTGCAGCAATATAGTATGAGTATAGCAGTGCATGTTATTATATAAAATTATAGTAACTGCTGTAATAGTAAAAATGTAATATAGTACAATATAAGTATACTGTATCAATATCACACACAGTAGCAGCAATTTAATATTACAAAATAAAATGATAATAATAGCAGTGGTGCAAAGTTGCAGGAGAGAAATAGTACAATATATAAATGAATATAAGTTCTTAAGGGTTTGGGGTATGCAGAGGGAATGATTGATGTTACAGCTCTGGGAAAGAAACTGTTCCTTAGCCTGCTAGTCTGAGTTTTTATTGTCCCGTATCTCCTTCTTGAAGGTAGAGGGGAAAAAAGATGTGTCTTGGGTGGGTGGGACCTTTAGTAATGTTGCTGGCTTTCTTCTGAAGGCAACCAGCATACACTGAGTCCAGATCTGGGAGTGGACTTTCTATGATCCTCTGTGTTGTTCTCACCACCCAGGTTAGGTCCTTTCTGTCTTGTGCTGTACAGCTGGGATACCATACAGTCATGCAGAGACAAAGGACACTTTCAATTGCACTCTTAGTGTTCACAAGTACTTGTGGGTGGAGTCCAGTCTGCAGTCTCCAGTTGAGTTTCCTCAGAAAGAAAAGTCTTTGATGGGCCTTCTTTAGGAGGTGCGAGGTGTTCAGAGTCCAGGTGAGATCAGCTGTGATGTGGAGTCTGAGGTACCTGATATTGTTCACATGTTCCACTTCAACTCCATGCATGAGTAGGGGGGCATGTGCAGTTGTTTTAATTGTCCTGTAGTCCACACTGACCTCTTTAGTTTTGTTGGCATTCAGAACTAGGTTGTTGTCTGAGCACCACTGTGCCAGATGATGAATCTCTGCTCTGTAGGCAGTCTCATCATTATTTGATATGCAACCTATCACTACGGTGTCATCAGCATATTTTACGAAGGTGCTGGAGGCATGAATTTGGGTGTAGTCATACGTAAAAAGTGTGAAGAGGACTGGACTGAGCACAAAGCTTTGTGGTATACCAGTGTTTAAAATAATTGTGGATGATGTGTGGTCCCCTATTCTTACCACTTTTGGTCTGTTGGTAAGAAAGTCTCTGATCCATGAGCACAGTGAAGGGGACAGTCCTAGATTGCAGAGAACACCAAGTGAATTCAACTTCGTACATCAATCTGTCCAGTTAGGAAGCAAAAGCCATTGTGAATCAATTTCACCTGTTCTGGTGCAAATGAAAGTTACAACAGGTGCACTGGATAGGAAACAGCAAGACAACTTCCAAAAAGGAAATGCTCTTGCAGGTGGTGACCACACAAAATTCCCTGACAAAAGCCTTTTATTAAAATTCTGTAATGTAAATTAATTTTCAGTTTTGGGTAACCTTACTTTTTTAAACCTCTGGCAGTTCACCACTTACCTTTATATCATTTCAAGTATTCATGAGACTTGAATGACTTGAATTGCAATATATAACTGTAGGAACTGGAGTGTTCTAAAATGTCTGACACACACACACACACACACACACACACACACACACACACACACACACACACACACACACACACACACACACACACACACACACACACACAATAGCAACAGCTGAAGCTGCAGCCAGTTTGGCCATTTGGTACTCCCACAAGAAAACCAGGCCCAATAGGACTTTTTCTTGAACTTGACAGCCTTCCTCACCCCGGGTGTCCACCATCTGATAAAGGGGTTGCTACCCTGACAAGCACGCACCAACCACCTTGTGGCCACAGCTCTGATCAGCTGCCTCCACAATGGAAGCTCAGACCATAGCCTATTCAGACTCTATGTCCCCAGCCTCCCACAGAATGTGGTCAAAGCTTGGCCAGATGTGAAAGTTGAAAATCTATCTGATGGGTTCCTCTGTCAAATGTTCCCAGCAGATCCTCACTGCATGTTTGGGCCTGCTAGGTCTGTCTGGCATCCTTCCCTGCCATCTGATCCAAGTTGTCACCAGGTAGAGATTGGTTCACAACTCAGCCCCTGTCTTCACCTGGCCGCAAGTCTAACGATATGACTGTAAAGTCAATCATTGTACTTTGGCCTAGAGTGTCCTGGTGCCACGTGCACTTATGGGCACCCTTGTGCTTGAACATAGTGTTAGTTATGGAGTTACCTGCCAGAGAGGTTACATTCCATGTCCAGGGTGGGGCCCCAATAATCCTATCCTGGTTGAGGGAAGCAGGGTTTTGCTGTTCTTCTCATTCATGGTGGTCTTAATGGATAACTTTTTGTCTGGCCTCTCCCCACTGTTCTCTTTACTCTTCAGTCAACTGGCCATCATTGCACACCCGTTGTACTATTCACTGGTACATACTGATTTACAAAACCCTTCTTAGCCAATCTCCCCCTTATCTGTGTCAGTTGTTGCAGTCTCAGTCCTTTAGAAAAAAAACCTTGTTCTGCCCAGTTAATCATGCTGAGAGTCCTGAAAACAAATTCAGTTTCTGCTCTGTCCTTATTTCAGTCAGCTGCAGCCAAGGACTGGAGCTCAATTCAAAAACATTAAAAATGGTCAAATTTATTTCAAAGTTGGCTTTTAGGAACTCTCTTACTGCTCTTTTAGCTGATAAATGCAATTGTTTTATGGATACTTACTGATGTCCTTTTCATTGTTATCTCAGTTGTGTTTTGACTTTTTATTTTGTTTGTTATTTTTTTGTATATAGCTGTGTTGTGTGTCTCAAAAAGCTTTGCCTTTTGCCAGGCTGCAATTGCAAATAAGAAGCTTGGTCTCAATGACTTGTCTGGTGAAATAAAGGTTAATTAATAAAAACATAGTAAATTATAAAGTAGCTAAATTTTATCCTGATATTGTCTTACACTGTTATTTTTGTTAAAGTTTTGATGAAACCATTGATCATCTTTTCTGGAATTGTTTTACAAATTTTCTTAGAAAAGGAGTAAAATGTGATTTAAAGCATACTCAAAATTTTTACTGCTGTTCTTGGCCAAGTTTTATGTAAACAAGAGAATTTGAAAAAAAAAATACAGTACACATTTTTTTTCCTTAAAAAATGTAATTGATCTGTATATTCAGTCTCTATTTCACTTCAAAAGTCCTTTAGCAATAACTACACTTCAACACTGCTACTGTCTGCTAATCTACTGTTATCTGTTGTCTTTTTAATTTGTTTAATTTCCCTTTTTGACCATTACACCCTCATTCGCTATCAGTCCTTTTACATGTATACAATACTGTGTTTGATATAGCTTGTTCAAGTAAAAAGAAAAAAAGTAGGGTTTAGGGCATTATTTGGGACTTGGGGTTAGAGAAGTGCTACAGGATTTAATGCACCATGTATTTGTTGTACATGTCGTGGTTGCCCGCCGCTCCTGCAGGTGTCGCTGTAGTTTTGTTGCGCAGTATTATGCACTTACATCACAACATCCGGCGCGCTTGTTGCTGCTGTTCCGCGGAGCGGGACAGGACAAAATGAAACACTTAAATCAGATAAATATCGCTGTTTAACGTCTCCGCGTCTTATCGTGTTTGCTAGAAATAGCTCAAGTAAACTACTTAACTTTTAAAAGAGCAGCATTCAGCTGGTTAAAACGACACATTTGTAGGTCGCTGTGTTTTAAAAGCCCGGGAGTTTATCACTTTTGTGTGAATAAACAAAACACCGTCCTAAAACAGCTGTAAATGGATTTAATTCGGTGAGACGTTTTTGCTCGAGTCCACTACCGGCTGTACAGAAAGTCTTAAAAATGAACCGAAAGAAAGACAAGGGTTTCGAGAGTCCTCGACCTTACAAACTATAAGTATCAAAAATGACATCATGATTTATGTTATTAAGATATTTACTGATACTGCAGTGTTATTGTCGTGTGATTTAACAGTGTCTTATTATTCCCCTATACAACCCACCAGGTGGTGTGCATCAACAACATCAACTTTCAGAGAAAGTCTGTTATTGTAAGTGATCTTCATAAATCCTCCCGTACTTGTCCGTCTGTCTGTCTTAATTAGAAGCTCTTAACTTGTATTTTTTGTGCATTTTTATGAATTGGGAGTGAAAGTTGATGAACGCATCAGTATTTCTCAGTTACCCTGTACTTTAAGCATTGTAGTCATGTCTTACTTTGATTTGACAGTCAGGCAGTATGTATTGAGTAATGTGTATCTACTTATCCATACTGACTTATCTTCTGGACTTCTGGACTAAACAAATTAGCTAAGGATTTTTTTGAGTACACAGTTAAGTATGGTGCTCTGGACAATAATGTTTGCTAAATGCCTTAAATGTAATGCGAGTGTTATTTGTAAATGTCTTCACTGTTCAAATTGCTGATGATTAGGTATTATGTGGGTGGGCCATTTACAACACAGCAGTGACACTGACATAGTAGTGTGTGGTGCTGGTATGAGTATACCAGTACAGCAATTTTACTGTAGTTTTTACAACACACCAGTGTCATTTCTAATTTGAGAGTGGTCCACCACCCAAAACTATCTAGACAAGAAACAGTCCTGATGAAGCACTAGAGGATGGTAAAATGTAAATTATACATCAGCTCATGGACTGCATTCTCTAATGAGACATCAGAGAGGTGAAACAAAAGACTTTTTCTAACAAACTTTTACAGCTTTTTCTTAAAAATGGCCAGAGAATGTAGACTGAATGCACTTTACACTCATTAGTATCAGCATGTGTCTGTTACTGCAGCTGTACTTGATTGTTTTCAGAACAGTGATTTTACATACTTATGACAAAAAACTATTTAATGCTGTCACCCAGCTGTTGTCCCAATATGGTTAGCATTATGGTAATACATTGCATTGGGTTTGATTAATGCAGGTTGTGTTTTCTTTGACCAGGGTTATGTGGAGCTGATGATCTTCCCCACAGTGGTGAATCTCAACCGCATCAAACTCAACAGCAAACAGTGTAGGATTTACAGGGTGCGAGTGAATGATTTGGAGGCTCCATTTATTTACAATGACCCCACGCTGGAGGTCTGCCACCATGAGTCCAAACAGTGAGTACTGTGCACTTTGCAGTATTTTGCAATTATATGTATTATTTGTCCTTCTATGTAGTACATTGAGTCAAATAAGATAAAGTATGATATTAATAAGCATTTATTTATTGTATGTTTTTCATAGCACTTGTATTCTGTGTTGCACCTGGTCCTGGAGGAAAGTAGTTTTGTTTCTATATGTACTGTACGGCATGTAGCTAAATTGACAATATAAACCTCTTCAACTTGATTAATAGAGACATATCTGGTTTAATTTTCTGTATTTCAATTTTATTTAATGAACTTTGCAGCATCTTGTATTGTCTTGTTGGAATATCTGTCGTTTGTTGTTGTTTCTCCTTTAAGTGAACAAACAGGATAAATACATCAAAACAGTTGCTAAATGTTAGTGTACAACATACATGGATGCAAGCAGTTTTGATTTTGATTTGAAGTGTAATCAGAGCCCTGCAGATTAAAACAAAACATAAATGACCAAAGATAAAAAAAAAAATTGATTCTTGACCATAAAATAAACAACCTGAAAATATCACCGCTAATGACTACACTTGTATTCAGTGTCCAGTATATTACCTTCTTATTTTGTGTGTGCCTTACAGGCGGAATCTGAACTACTTCTCTAGTGCATACACTGCTGCAGTCAGTGCTGTGGACCCGGATGCTGGGAATGGAGAGCTGTCTATTAAAGTGCCTTCAGAGCTATGGAAACAGGGAGACGGTAGGCTAAACATCATCCTTGCGTGCTATTATACAGCTGTTTTCTATAGCAGTCATACAGTAGTTTGGGTTGAAATAATTTGCCCTGTGGTATTTTCAGAAATGAAAGTGCTGAAGGTGTATATTGAGTTCTCTCTTGACCAGCCAAAAGGAGGGCTCCATTTTGTTGTCCCTGAAGTGGAAGGCAGCATGGCAGAAAGAGGAGCTCAGGTCTTCTCCTTTGGCTACCAGAATTCCACACGGTAAGAACTAAGTTCATTGTATTGTGCCATTTTAACAAATATTGAGAGCTTTAACAGGCGAATATTTTTTTCTTTTCACGTAAGAAATCTTCCTGTATAAATAAATCAGATATATTCTAGGTATGACAAGTACAATATAGTCCTTAGGTGTGAAACTCAGGCATTGGACTACCAAAATCCAGGACAGTTTGGTGATTTTCCTGTTTCCTGATCCAGGTTCTGGTTCCCCTGTGTGGATTCATACTCAGAACTGTGTACATGGAAGCTGGAGTTCACTGTTGACGCCTCCATGGTGGCTGTATCCTGTGGAGACTTGGTTGAGACTGTTTATACACATGACATGCGCAAGAAAACCTTTCATTACATGCTTCCCATCCCCACAGCAGCCCCAAATATCTCTCTGGCTGTAGGACCCTTTGAGATTCTTGTGGATCCTTACATGCATGAGGTGCTTTAATAAATTACTTTTACAGGGGTGAACAGAATTCAGAGCACATCTATACTTTTTCATTTGTGCACTAGGTGGCGATGTTTGGTTTCTTTATGGCTGTTCCTGGTGTTTTCATTTTAGAAATTTCTGGGTACATTTCTTATCATGTTATTTTATTTAATGGGTTAAAGCAGATAGCATGATACATGTACTGAGCTTTACTTTTCTCATTTTGTTATATATTTTCTGTGCAGAAGTATAATCTTCTTTTTAGCTTATCTGACAATATTTATTTTTTCTATTTCTTGTTTTCCTCCAGGTTACTCATTTCTGCCTACCCCAGCTGCTGCCCCTGCTGAAGCATTCCATGTCTTATCTGCATGAGATCTTTGAGTTCTACGAGGAGATTCTCACGTGTCGTTATCCATACGCCTGTTTCAAGACCGTTTTTGTTGATGAGGCCTATGTACAAGTCTCCTCATATGCCTCTATGAGTATTTTCAGGTGAGCTGGACAGATTTCACCTGTTCTATACAATGGGTGGATATTTTGTGTACCATCCATTTATAAATATGTTTGTCATATGTTATATTTAAGCCGTAAGTATTAGTAAAATGGATTTGGGGAATAAAACTATTAGCTGATATTTTATGTGTGTTTCTTCATTGTGTAAATGGTTCAACCAGTGACATATATACAGTAGAGGTGGTCTATACGTAAATATATAAATGCATTATAAATATAGTACATGCTTGGTGACATTTGATGACACTGGATATGATCTCTCTATTTATTTTGTGAGGTTTGATTAGTGTGAACTGACAAACAAGACCCAGTTATTTTAAAATCTATAAGGGCAGTGTATTTATTTATTTTCACAATGCATATTTATATATGTACACAGGTATATCGGTTTCACATATTTCACTGCACTAAATCCAGTCAAACTGACCCAAACAGAAGACTGGATGTTCTGGAGAAACACTATTTGTATAGTTACACATAACAACAATAATAATACAATTGTTAAAATTGTCATGATTATTACCCCATGATTATTTCCCTTGATGACGATGATCCAGGACAATAGAATTTGATAAGCATTAACATTCATTTCAAGTCTAAGCAGCTTGACGGTGAGATCTGAAATGTGATACTGCTGCTCGTTAGATAGATCCTCCTCACTAGCGCCGCCACTGGTTTCAGCGCCGCCCTAATCACGTAGCACACTATCAGACTGCACACTGAACTGCATGCTACAGCAGAGAAACGAGCAAACAACGACAACTCGAGCTGAGAGATAATATTTGCGTCTTGGCACAGCTGCACAAGCTCATTTCTCACTGCTGCGCATGCTCGTCTGTCTCTGCTAAGTTTAGTTTCAGTGAAATTTTTACCTGTGTATTTGAGTAATTTGCAGTCTGTGTTCCTGTATATTACGTTCTGGCAATAAACATTTAATATTTTAAATAGTAACATTTCATGTATTTAGTCTTGATATTTTTAGAAAGATGTTGTTTTAAAACTGACAGTGTTAGAAAATTTATATCGTGATAATTATTGAGATTGATCAATATAGAATAATTTATAGTGATAAAATCGACCAGCTCTAGGTGCAGTACTAAAATATCCACAATGTGCTCAGAAAAGAGCACTGTGTTAATTTTTCATGATAACAGTATATAATTCATTATTTTATTGCACACAACTAATGAACAGTATGATTTTAATTATGTTTGTGTTTGTAATATTTTTAACTGAACTGTGTAAAGTTTAAGATTTCGTCATGAGATTTACTCTGCTTGAAGTTCCTGTAATATATCTTACCTTTAATTCTAGCTTCAGATTTGATATTTCTGAACAGCAGGCCACTTTTTATTTTGCCTCAGCAAATAAATATATAGGGTCTGATTTGGTATACACTTTCTGAAAACATTTTGAGTGTCTGTGTGTATCTTTCATTTCAGTACAAACCTGCTCCACAGTGGCATGATCATAGATCAGACCCCCCTGACGCGGCGCTGCTTGGCACAGGCATTGGCCCAGCAGTTCTTTGGCTGTTTCATCTCACGAATGTCTTGGTGAGCATGCTTAACCGTGGTGCCTAAACTTCACATGCATTTAATTTTGATATTATGTTTATCATTTTCATCTTTCTTTATTTTTTCTCAGCTCTGGCAGTTCTCAACCCAGTCAATTTTAAGATGTGTTTGTAGAACAGCTCTTTTACTAGTCTCAGCAGAATTCTCTTTCTTTCGCTCATTTCATCATTTTTTGTGTTTAAATTACTTGATGCACCTATGTGGGATGTGTGTACTATGAAGTGTGATACCCATTTGGAACCAACCTTCTTTGAGATGTTGACATTTAATTTGAGGGGTCCAAAGCTTTGATCTGTACATGCAGTGCCCTCCCTTATGTGTGCTAAGTGTCTGAAACCCAAATCAGATGTGCAAGCTTCAATTCTGCATACTCTTTCTTTATTTGAACTTGTATAAAGTCAGTTGGGAAACTGAATATGTTTTGATACTGAGGACCTGTGAGAGCTGTATGTAGTTAATTGTGTGGTGTAATGCTGTTCAACCCTGTAATTGGATCCAGGCCCAGCATTCTGTCAAGTAAGAGAAAAGTTTAACTGTGACTTCCCTGTAGCTCACACTGTCGGTTCACCCACAGCAATGCACACTAAAATACTCTTTTAACACTTTTATTTGCCATTCTACGGTCAACTAAATAGGTTCTAGCAGCACAAATGGAGTCTTTTTCCATTTTATGTGCAAACCGGATTCCAAAAAAGTTGGGACACTAAACAAATTGTGTATAAAAACTGAATGCAGTGATGTGGAGATGGCAAATGTCAATATTTTATTCGTAATAGAACATAGATGACAGATCAAAAGTTTAATCTGAGTAAATGTAACATTTTAAAGGAGAAATATGTTGATTCAAAATTTCACAGTATCAACAAATTCCAAAAAAGTTGGGACAAGTAGCAATAAGTGGCTGGAAAAGGAAATTGAGCATATAATGAACAGCTGGAAGACCAATTAACACTAATTAGGTCAA
>BRDA01003193.1:84063-96657 GCA_036984385.1 Crenuchus spilurus
TTAGAAAGAGAAGGCAGGTGCAGGTCCCGCTAATCGATGTCACGGTACCCAACATTTGAAGAACTAATACAACGCGTGGTACATAATCAAGAAGTTTACAACCCATGGCACTGTAGCTAATCGCCCTGGACGTGGACGGAAGAGAAAGATTGATAAAAGGTTACAACGCAGGATAGTCTCGATGGTGGATAAGCAGCCCCAATCAAGTTCCAAAGAAATTCAAGCTGTCCTGCAGGCATCAGTGTCAGCTCGAACTATTCGTCGATATTTGAATGAAATGAAACACTATGGCAGGAGACCTAGGAGGACCCCACTGCTGACACAGACATAAAAAAACTAGACTGCAGTTTGCCAAAATGGATGTAAGTAAGCCAAAATCCTTCTGAGAAAACATCTTATGGACAGATGAGACCAAGATAGAGCTTTTTGGTAAAGCACATCATTCTACTGTTTACCGAAAACGGAATGAGGCCTACAAAGGGAAGAACACATGATGGAGGTTCAAAGATGTTTTGGGGTTGTTTTGCTGTCTCTGGAACTGGGTGCCTTGACTGTGTGCAAGGCGTCATGAAATCTGAAGATTACCAAAGGATTTTGGGTTGCAATGTAGGGCCCATTGTCAGAAAGCTGTGTTTGCGTCCTAGGTCATGGGTCTTCCAGCAGGACAATGACCCCAAACATACTTCAAAAAGCACCCAGAAATGGATGGAAACAAAGAGCTGGAGAGTTCTAAAGTGGCCAGCAAAGAGTCCGGATCTAAATTCAATTGAACACCTGTGGAGAGATCTTAAAATTGCTGTTGGGAGAAGGCACCCTTCAAATATAAGAGATTTGGAGCAGTTTGCAAAAGAAGAGTGGTCCAGAATTTCAGTTGAGAGGTGTAAGAAGCTTGTTGATGGTTATAGGAAGTGATTGATTCTGTTATTTTTTCCAAAGGGTGTCCAACCAAATATTAAGTTGAGGGTGCGAAAAATTTTGTCCAGCCCATTTTTGGAGTTTTGTGTGAAATGATGTCAAATTTGCCTTTTTTCCTCTGTTTTTTGTGTTGTTCCAATTCACACAAAGGAAATAAACATGTGTATAACAAAACATGTGTAATTGTAATAATTTTCTGGGGGAAATACTTCATTTTCTGGAAAAAATTTAGGGGTGCCAACACTTCTTATATATATATATATATATATATATATATATATGTATATGTATATGTATATGTATATGTATATGTGTGTGTGTGTGTGTGTGTGTGTGTGTGTGTTGTGTGTGTGTGATGCATATGTAAATATAACTTTACATAACAAAGCTGTCTGTCTAAAGCTTTATTATATTCAAACTAATTCACTTTTTACTACTGATGTCACAAAGCAGCTTTACAAGGTTAGTAATAACAAAACACCAAATCCCCAGTGAGCAAGCCAACAGGACAGTGGTAAGACTCCTGCTGGAGGAAGAAACCTTGGGAGGAACCAGACTTACTAATAAAATTTGGTCAAACTTTCTTCAGTAATCCACAACTGAAACAAATGATATAGAATTACAGTGTGCATTGACTATCACTGTGTCAGTGGATTAAACTACCCTGATGACACTTAAGGACCAAACTTTTTACATTTCTGTACTTCATTCCTCAGGGGCTTGAAACCTTTTGGCCCAATTGGTCAGTTTGTTTGCTACCATTTCATTATTGCTTTATACCTGAAGAAGTTCCTTCCTTTTTCAGGAACAAGAAAAAGAAAATACCTTTAATGAACGGTGAAGAGGTCGACATGGACTTGTCAGCCATGGAGTAAGACATCTCTCTTTCCCCTTTTTAGTTTCAGTAAGGAAACTGTGAGTAAACTGCTCTTACTGATGTCTCTTTCTTCCTGTTCTCAAGAATCAGAATCAATCAGAAGACAATATGTATCTTATATCTTAAGTGCCTGCTAAAAATGTGAAGATTATTTATTTGATTATTAATCATTTATTATGAGGATGAGCAAATGAGAATGTGTATTTGGAAGAAAACAGCTTATCAACAGTGCTGAGTTATAACAGATTTGTAGGCCAGCTGATGAGATGAGAACAGGTGTGTTCCAGAGTTGAGAACACTAGAGACAGTAGCAGAGCCAGGAGAAGCAGGACAGAGCTAGACGGAACAGCAGCTGTCTTCTTCTATCAGTGGTGAGAGAAGAGTGTGATATTGTGTATAGTTTCAGATCAATCTACAGATGTGGTCAGGAACTGGACATTTATGATGACTTGAGAACTGTTCTTGACAGTTTTTGTTTTAAGTTGATGAGTTTGTCTTGCATCATTGAAAAAGGACAACCTGTGGAGATATATTCAGAAACACATGAACGAGCGAACGAATGTTACACTTATATAGCGCCTTCTAGATACCCAAGGACGCTTTACAATCAGCACACTCCATTTACACACACAGAAACCGGCGAGTGTTTTCATACCTGTTGTGTAGCGCTGGGTGATATATACTTCACTTAATTAGGTGCACTTACCTGGTATGTGAGGATTGGATACAGCAAATCTGCTGAAGATTTTAAACATTAACTTAGCTGACTGTCCACTCTTATTAGGTACGCCACCCTTGTTGGCTCTCCCTGTAGATGTAATGTGGAGCTGATAAAATGTATGAGGATACCAGGTTTGTGTTTGTGTGTTTGCGCCTAATGAAGTGGCCAATCACAGTGTGTATGTGTGTAAATATCAAATACAAAGACAGGGTTTGCTTCCCTGTTTTGTACCATATAGCTCCACAATCCAAAAGTAACAAACAAACAAACTGAAAATAAGTCGCCTACATTAAATAAAAAAATAGGCTTATTTCTGAGAATGCACCTTCAGTTGTTTTCATCATACATACAAACATACATCATACTTCATCACACAAAAACCAGATACATGGTGAAGTTTTCACTTTTTAATTACTAAGAAATTTGTGTCAGAGGCCAAGTTATGAGCTTATGAAGTCAATCACCTAAAAAAAAGACAACTGCATTCATCACATTTTCAGTTTCAGCGGGAAGAAAGAAATTAACTGTTGCTATGTATAAATGCAAGACAGTATTCATATACATGGGTGGCAACATACTCATACAGTTGAATGAAAAAGTTTGGGCACCCCTGATAATTTTCATGACTTTCCTTTATAAATCATTGGTTGTATGGCTCAGCAATTTCAGTTAAATATATAGCAAACAAACACAGTGATATTTGAGAAGTGAAATAAAGTTTATAGGATTTACAGAAAATGTCCAATAATAATTTAAACAAAATTAGGCAGGTGCATAAATTTGGGCAACCTTGTCATTTTATTGATTTGAATACCTTTAGCACTAATTATTGTAACACAAAATTTGTTTTGTAAGCTCATTGACCCTTGACCTACATACACAGGTGAATCCAATTATGAGAAAGGGTTAAGGTGGCCAATTGCAAGTTTTCTCCTCTTTGCATCTTCTCTGAAGAGTGGCAACATGGGAGCCTCAAAACAACTCTCAAATGACCAGAAAACAAAGATTGGTTTAGGGGAAGGGTACAAAAGCTATCTCGAGATTTCAGCTGTCATTTTCCACTGTGAGGAACATAGTGAGGAAATGGAAGACCACAGGCACAGTTCAAGTTAAGGCCCAAAGTGGCAGGCCAAGAAAAATCTAAAAAGGTAGACAGAGGCGATGGATGGTGAGAACTGTCATAGTCAACCCACAGACCAGCTCCAAATACCTACAACATCATATTGCTGGAGATGGTGTCACTGTGCATCGTTCAACTATTCAGCACACTTTGCACAAGGAGAGGCTGTATGGGAGAGTAAGAATCAGTGATAAAGTGGAAGTTGCTCCGGGGCTGGATACTTCAACAGGACAATGACCCTAAACACTGCTCAAAATCTGCTAAGGGATTCATGCAGAGGAACAAGTACAACTTTCTGGAATGGTCATCTCAGTCCCGAGACCTGAATATTATTGAACATCTGTGATGTGATTTAAGGCGGGCTGTCCATGCTCGGAAACCATCAAACCTTCAACCACAATCCAGACTCTCAATGGAAGCAATAGGAAACATTTAGAGGCTGTTATTTCTGCAAAAGGAGGATCTACTAAATATTGGTCACTGTGTTCATCTGCTATATGATATATTTAACTGAAATTGCTGATCCGAACAACCAATGATTTATAAATAAAAATCATTTAAATGATCTGGTGTGTTCAAACTTTTTCATACCACCATTTCTATTTTAATCTTGACTGACTTTTTCTGATGTATTTTTTAGCATATTATACACCAGGATGTTAATTGTACAAAACCTAAGAGCCTAGCTCGCTAACCAGTTCATAACTAATATTACTGTACAAACTGCTAAAACATGTAAATAACAAAGAAGAAAATAGATGCCTCCAATGTCTGATGAGGTTCTTAAACACAACAATTACTTGCTCTGACAAAGTGGTGAAGTTTCCTAAAGTAGACATTTTCTATGATCATTACACATATTTATGTAAGTGGTTGTTGCTGCGAACAGTCATTTGCGGAGTATGATGGGACTAGTATATTTTCCATATAGTAAGTAAAGTTTATTTACTGCACTTTTCACAGACTTTTAGGCACAAACTGCCTTACATTAAACAACATACAGGAACAGAACAAATACATAAAAATTAAGAGCAGGGAAAAAATAATAAATAAATAAATAAATAAATAATAAGTGAGAATAATAATTGTAATACTTTAAAAAACAAATAAAACATAAAAAATCAACCATATCCCTGCTTGAAAAGATACATTTTTTGTCCTTAGCAGTCAGGCTGAAGTATATGGATGTAGTAGGTCAGTGATATATTTAGGGGCCTGGCCATGCAGTACTCTGTAGGTAATAGTTAAAATCTTAAAATGAATTGTGAATTCAGTGAGAAGCCAATGAAGTGATTTTAAAATAGGGGTAATATGAGACCATTTGCTTGACCTTTTTTAATAGTCTAGCAGCATTTTAAATTGCCTGCAGATGGTTTCGGACCAACACGCTAAAGCCGGAGTTCTCAACCTTTTCCACTTTACAGCCCACCTGTTTACAACTAGAAAGCGTTAAGACCCCTAAGAAAACAAAACTCAGCTTTTGTGTGAAACAGTTTTTAACTTTTTTTTCTCAAGTGCTGACACTGAAAACTTGAGACCTGGGTTGTGAACAGTGGCTTGAAAGATATCGTCCATTTAATTTCAGTCACAGAAATTATGTACAGATATTAAGCATGTAGAATGTGAGAGTGGATTTCTGTTTTTAGCTGTAGCTCCAACAAGAATAGACATATAAGAACAACAAGTCTCCACATCTAATCATAAACACGCATCATACTTTTTCTATTTACAAAAACATATTTCTAGCATAAGACTTCATATAAATCTGCCAATTTTCTGCAAAAGTTAACACTTTATTCATTTAATAAATCAATGTGATTGTTGAGCTTGCCTCTGAGACACCAGCAGGTCCACTCTTGGTAGGATGAATGAGAGACAAACCTTTAAGGTGGCATCCAGAGTTGTCTTCAGTTTGTTTTTGGATTTTGACTTGGCAAAAGAAGCCTTATATCCCTGCTCTCCAAAAACATGTTTTAACAGAACGCTGGCTATGAGCTGGCAGTACAATTACAGTTATGTTACATATAGTGAGGAAAATAAGTATTCGAGCACCCTGGGAATTTGCAAGTTCTCCCACTTAGAAATCATGGAGGGGTCAGAAATTTTCATCTTAGGTGCATGTCTACTGTGAGAGACTGTGATAATCTAAAAGAAAAAATCTGGAAATCACAATGTATGAATTTTTAATAATTTATTTGTGTGTTACTGTTGCAAATAAGTATTTGAACACATGTGAAAATCAATGTTAATATTAGCCTTTGTTTGCAATTACAGAGGTCAAACGGTTCCTGTAGTTTTTCACCAGGTTTGCACACACTGCAGCAGGAATTGTGGCCCATTCCTCCATACAGATCTTCTCCAGATCAGTCAAGTTTCTGGGCTGTCGCTGAGAAACACGGAGTTTGAGCTCCCTCCAAAGATTTTCTATAGGGTTTATGTCTGGAGACTGGCTAGGCCACTCCAGAACCTTCATATGCTTCTTACGGAGCCACTCCTTGGTTACCCTGGCTGTGTGCTTTGGGTCATTGTCATGTTGGAAGACCCAGCCACGACCCATCTTCAATGCTCTAACTGAGGAAAGGAGGTTGTTCCTCAAAATCTCGCAATACATGGCCCCGGTCATTCTCTCCTTAATACAGTGCAGTCGTCCTGTCCCATGTGCAGAAAAACACCCCCAAAACATGATGCTTCCACCCCCTTGCTTCACAGTAGGGATGTTGTTTTTGGGATGGTACTCATCATTCTTCGTCCTCCAAACACGGCGAGTGGAATTAAGACCAAAAAGTTCTATTTTGGTGCCATCTGACCACAGCACTTTCTCCCATTACTTTTCTGGATCATCCAAATGGTCATGGGCAAACTTAAGACAGACCTGGACGTGTTCTGATTTAAGTAGGGGAACCTTCCTTGCTATGCATGACTTTAAACCATGACATCTTAGTGTATTAGCCACAGTAACCTTGGAAACAGTGGTGCCAGCTCTCTTCAGGTCATTGACCAGCTCCTCCCTTGTAGTTCTGGGCTGATTCCTCACCATTCTTAGGATCATTGATACACCACGAGGTGAAATCTTGCATGGAGCCCCAGTCCGAGGGAGATCTTAGTCATGTTAGTAGTTGGGAGTCTTACTGATTGTGTGGGGTGGGCAGGTGTCTTTATGCAGCTATCGACCTCAAATAGGTGCTTCTAATTTAGAATTATAAGTGGAGTGGAGGTGGACTTTTTAGAGGTGGACTAACAGGTCTTTGAAGGCCAGAATGTTTGCTAATTGGCAGGTGTTCAAATACTTATTTGCAGCAGTAACACACAAATGATTAAAAAAATCATTCATTGTGATTTCCGGATTTTTTCTTTTAGATTATGTCACTCACAGTGGACATGCACCTAAGATGAAAATTTCAGACCCCTCCATGATTTCTAAGTGGGAGAACTTGCAAATTTGCAGGGTGTTCAAATACTTATTTTCCTCACTGTACATACTGTCATCAGCATTATTTAATCTGTCCATTGCATTGATCATAGATATAATCAGTCACTTTAGTTCTGCAGTGCAGTCAACGGACGCATTGTTCTCTCTCTACGTGATCTGACTGGTTGTAGGTAGTTACTGCTATTGACACAGTCACCAACTGGATCTCAGGTATTCAGCATGTCAAATATTTGCCGGGCGTCTGTGCCTTGTCGGCAATCATTTGGTGACAGCTTGGCAAGCGTCTTTCAGCAGTTCACACAGCAGGATGGAGCAAACCCAGAGTAATAGCTGATTTGCTTCTGAACAGAATTTTTTGTCGCAGATCTACATAAAACTGTCGGCGACTGGAAACCTGGGCTAAAATCATGTAGTGTGAACTAGGCTTCACCCACCTGGACCACAAAAGCATTTTTTCTCTTTAATCCTGCAATCTGGTCAGAAACCAAAAATATGTTGCTGTTTTTCCCTTGGATTTTCTTACTTTGTGCAACATGTCTGGCCACAACTAGGTAGCTAGTTTTCATGGCACATTTGAACTTAGATGTGATGGAAACTATTGTTTTCTTTTGGAGATGCAGTCCATCGCGTTTTCGTTGAAAATACTCTACTGGTTTTGTCACAAGTGTAGAGTGTTTGGTCTCAAGGTGCTGATTTAGTTTTGAAGGTTTTAGTGCTTCATTTGAAAAAGTCAAACCATACTCCACACACTAGGGTTTTGGGTTAATGTCCCCTCCTTCCCCGTGCACAAATCCATATTAGAAGTAGCCTGGGTCGTACTTGTGGACTTTTTGGGTTTTTTGAAGAACTTTTCTTGCATCATTTTAGAAACTTCTCCATCTTGTTGGCTCTATAGCTAGTTAACTGAAATAAAAAGGTGGCATGGCTGTGGTGTCTCAAACTGATGAAGTTTAATTGTGCTTTTATATTCATGTTTATAGTTTGAATATTTTTTATCTATCCATTTTACTAGTTCTAAATTTATTTTCTTTTTCACATGTAATTTTATGATTTAAAGTGCTCACTACAGACTACTGCCTCCCTCTGAGGATGAGCCTGTGGACACCTACGGGGTGCTTCGCGGCCCACTGCTTGAGAAACCCTGCACTAAGAGATGTAAAAAAGGCATTTCAGTTAAAAAAAGTTTAAGTAAAAGCATGTATTAGCATTTACAAATATTCTATTGTCACAACAGTTAGCTAATAGTCCTTAAATGAAAGAAACAAGACTTAGTAAGCTGCTTTACATGAGTATCAAAAAACAAGGACCAAAACATATACACCCAAATTTCACAGAAATGCATCTGGAGTGCCTACGGTTTGTTAGGATGAATGAAACATTATAATTAAATTGCTATTATATTTTCACACATAACAGACACACAGTAGTATGATATTAATACTTCAGTTGTTAATAATGTGATGATAGTGTTATTATAACTATTATTACAAGCAGAACTTTTCTTTTTGTGTGACATGGCAGTGCTGACTCTCCTCTGCTGTGGATCCGGATCGATCCAGATATGTCCATTCTGCGGAAGGTGGAATTTGAGCAGGCTGACTTCATGTGGCAATACCAGCTGCGTTACGAGCGGGATGTGGTGGCTCAGGAAGAAGCAATCTCAGCTCTAGAGAAATTTCCAACAGCTGCCTCTCGTTTAGCCCTCACAGACATCCTGGAGCAGGACCAGTGTTTTTACAAAGTTCGCATGCAAGCCTGCTTCTGCCTGGCCCAGGTACACAAAGAACTTGTCAAATATTAAGGATATTCCCCTTATGTCCCCCTCTAATTCATTTCATAAAATAACAAAAATGTTTAAGCACAATAGCACCCTTTCTCTGCCCTACTCAGAATGTGTCACTGCTCACAACACCAAGTCTTCCGGTGCATTGTCCATGGAGATTCTATCCAATAGGTATTATATTGTTTAGTGATACTCCTGATTTTCTTCTATTTCGATTCTTGACTCTGCTTGCCACCAGTACAACAAAAACAGCACCAGTGATAAATAAAAGGGGCTACTGTAATTTGGATCATATTGTAGTGTACAGAGTTGACTCCCAGGACTTAGACCTTTTGAATCGATGACCAAGAGTTGACAACTATTGTCAACTCAGGCAGTCTTCAGTTGAAGTAGTTATTATTTGGGAGTCAATGCCCCAACACTATCTCCACTTGCGCAAAAGAGCAAATCACAAGTAAAACCTCATTCAGTCTCTCTAAACATGAGTATAATGGCATTATAACCATGTAACCCTGGTGTAAGTTGCACAAAAATAACTTGTCTGCGTTGCCACGGGCAGGCATTACTAATCCTTTTAGGAAATTACAGCTTGGAGTTGTACTGACCCAGTTTGAAAAAGCTCACAGAAATTGGATGCAACACAATTACTTAAGGAGGAAATTTTTATAATGGGAGGGTGGGCTTAAAACAAATGAGGCCCACAAAATGCTGACTAAAATCTTTTTTCACAGTTTGAGAATTGGTAGGCACTGTAATTACCTGAAAAAGTGAGTTTTTCATTATATGTCCCTTATAAGATTTGCTTAAGCATTCATAGTATCTTAGAAGATTTTTGGGATATAGCACTTTTCAGTGGACCTTGCCCTTATCACTTTTAATAATTATAGAACTTCTTATGGTTTTTTTAAGCTTTTTAAGAGGATTCTTTTGAACATGCTTCTGTTCAGTATTGAAAATGTTGTTCATTTACTGTTTAAGTAATTGGGATAGATGACATATTTGATTCTAGTTACTGTTCTAGAAATTGAAACAATAATTGTTTTAGATTGCCAACTCCATGGTGAGCACCTGGACAGGCCCTCCTGCTATGAAATCCCTTTTCACTCGCATGTTCTGCTGCAAGAGCTGCCCGAACATCGTCAAAACCAATAATTTCATCAACTTCCAGAGCTACTTTCTGCAGAAAGTAAGATGTGGCATCTTTGACAACACTATTAGCACATTATTTAAGCTAGAGCGCATTATTTTCAAAACAACACTGATTGTTTAATCATTAAGCTGTTTTGCTTTATACAATGAATTAAGTAAGGCATTTTTTTCATTTTGCTCTTTGTGTTTTTGGCAGACAATGCCTGTGGCCATGGCTTTGTTGAGGGATGTGCACAGCCTCTGTCCTAAAGAGGTACTAAACTTCATTCTGGATCTTATCAAGTACAATGACAACAGGAAGAATAAGGTGAGACATTAAACTTGGTTAAAACTCCCTTAAGCCAAGACACAGGACACAGCACCTTTGTTATTTTATATAATTTAGGATTATTAATATATCATCTCTCTCTTGTTTTTTGGTCTGAACATTGCTTCGCAGAACAAAATGCCCTAACTGGTGTAATTCTGTTTACTGATTCTTCAGTTCTCTGACAACTACTACCGTGCTGAGCTGATAGATGCTCTTACTAATTCACTGACCCCAGCCATTAGTATCAACAATGAGGTTCGCACAGTGGACAGCCTGAACTCAGATGTGCGGCTTATCCTGGAGGAGATCACCCGCTTCCTTAACATGGAGAAACTACTGCCCAGCTACCGGAATACCATCACTGTCAGGTACATAGATAAACGCGTGTGTGTTTGTATTACTGGTGAGCAGTGTACCGGTATCAAAGTGAATACCATTATTATGTGAATTCATGATAATTTTTTTTGCCATATTGTGGATTTTACAGTAGTTCTACAAGCACAGTAGAATCTCAGACAAACGATAAACTACAAGACAAACTTAACAAGAACAGGATCAGCTGAAATAATCATTTTAAATGTACTGAATTTTCTTTAATTTTCTTTTGTTGCTAACATTTCTGCTGCTTTTTCACCGATTACAGATACATTTCAAAAATTTAACTATTTTTTGAATTTCTTGCCCCTCTTTGGGTTGCTAACTTATCATGGAGGAGGGGTTTGTGTGCCTGCATGATCTTAGGAGCTATGTTGTCCAGGGCAGTAGCCCAGGGTAGTGTCTCCCATGACAAATTGGTCCTCGGTAGGGCTGCACCTAACGATTATTTTTTTATCGATTAATCTAACGATTATTTTTTCGATTAGTCGATTAATCTAACTGTTGCCTTGTTGTCTGCACTTAATAATTTACCCAAAATGATGAAAAAAGAGAAATCCTCTTAATATTTCTATATTTTCTTTAATCTTCTCATAACCTGCAATACAAACTCCTGTGTTAAAATGTACCTTCTCTGTACAGTCAAACATAAAATCTCTTATGAAATTAAAGCAAGATTTTTAACAATGCAAAAAATGTTCAACTTGAACAACAAACAGAAGTAACTAACACACACCTTAGCACCTACACACAATCTCTCTTCCCCTCTAGTGTATGGGTCTACATGTCTCCTGTGTTGGGGTGACTGTAAGAACATTTAGGCATTACAGTGTTACATTATTAGAGTTAAATTAACACTGGGAGTGTTACATTTTGACACCCTCAGTCTTAATTTATCTCTTATAGTGTTGATTTAACACTGGCAGATTTACTGTGTCAGCACACTTGATTTGTTTATAACTCAGCTCTGGGTCAGACAACATTAAAATAGTGTACAATATCATTATTTCTTCTGAAAAGATGCAAATCACTGAATTTAGACCAATAACACGAGATGATGTTAGGAGCTGTAGCAGAATCTCTGTTGTGTATTTTGTTTTAACAACGTTCTAATAATATGGATTTATTAGGACTTCCGTTTGTTAACTATAACACAACTAGTGCTTTATGAGGTGTTCTGTTGTTTTCTGTGAACGTAATGACAATAAAAAAAAATTATTTAAATACAGAAACCGCGAGTACGACGTGCTCTGCACTGCTGTGTGATGCTCGTGCACGCGAAGGGGAGTCGGATTCTGGCGGTGCTATTTTTGAGCGGGTTCAGTTTCAAATGATGGAGATTTGCGTTTTATCCAGCGCTCCATGTTTACGTGACACAAGTTCTCATCAGTGACGGTGTTGGTTCTGAAAGTTGACTGAGAGAAATGCTTCTAAAGCAGAAGGTTCTCGTAGCTCTGTAGACAGATTAGGAGTGAGCGCGCCGACCATCAGTCCGTCTCACAATCCAAACCGAGTGAATGTTTCGCCCAACGTTTTCGCTGTAATTATTTGCGGGAGTTTCCGTCATTATTAAGGCTAAAATTGCGGGAATCAAAGAAATAGTGCGCAATCCCCCACTGAAATTCACGCCCTGATAGAAGTAAAGGTGACTACTTCATAGTGACTACTACTAACGTGCACATTAGCAACACATGCTAATATTTGTAATATATAATGCTAGGGTGGAGAGAACAAATAAACAGAACATAAGGTGGTGACTCGCCGCCGTCTTGACGAAGCGCTCCGGGATGCTTGCGCTTCAGGTGCTCGTGCATAGCGGTCGTGCTGCTGTGATAAGCCATCTCCATTTGGCAAAGCTTACATTGTTCGGTCTCTGTCCAAAATACTCCCAAACTTAAGATGCCCATGTGCGAG